>JAGHQL010000050.1:0-88159 GCA_020080175.1 Glutinoglossum americanum | reverse complement strand
CAAGGCCCTGGCCAAGCACAAGGTCAAGGCCCTGGCCAAGCACAAGGTCAAGGCCCTGGCCAAGCACAAGGTCAAGGCCCTGGCCAAGGCCAAGGCTCAGGCCCGGGCACACAGCAGGCGTATGGCCAGTATTCACCGGGTGGCAAGCCGGGTCCTACTGGACCTACCGGGCCCGGAGGGTACGGACAGCCGCCGCAGGGGGGCTATGGGTCTACAACGCCTAGTTCGACCAGCGGTGGGCCTGGTGGGCCTGGTGGGCCTGGTGGACCTAGTGGACCCGGCGGACCTGGTGGACCCGGTGGGTACGGGCAGCCGCAGCCACCACAGCAGGGAGGTTACGGCTCTACGATACCTGGTGGGCCTGGGGGGCCTGGCGGATACCCACCCACTACCCAAGGGTGGCAGCAAGGGTCGCGTTAGTCCAATGGGAATTAGACTTGAATGGCGATCGAGTCGGAAGAATTTTTAAGAGAACGATGCTCGAGGGCTATAATTCTGACTTGCATTCTTTCCTTTCCCGATTTGAGGTGGTCACCGAGACAAGATTGGCAGTGCAATTTCATTTTCATACGGTAGTTTCATTCGTTAGTTCTTTTGCCTCTTCACTTCAGACACGATTCATCAGCATAAAATCACAGAGATGCGCTCGTAGGAAGTTGATGCAATGCAATAAGTGAGACTGCTTTGGTCTGTTAGACTTCTTACCAGGGCATCTGTTTAAGACTCTACAAAAGTTCTATAGAGTCTTCGAGACAAGGTCGGAAAATAAATGGGAGAACCCATCAATTACAAAGCAGCAATGCTTGGTACAATTTCTGATGGCTTCTACTATTGTACGGCCGTCATCCTTGTTGGAGCTTCCCTCTCAAGGGCAAGTCAACTTTCAGGATGACATCGTCACTAAATAGTAATGATTCTTCAGATGACTAGGATCGTTTGTCGTAGCCTTAAGTCACATAGTCAGCTCTGCTTAGTAGTATTTTCATATATGTACGCTTACTATCATCCATTATATTGAGAATGCGAAATGTCAAAGGAAGCCATGTTTCAATATCTCTATTCTTGAAGAAGAGCATGAGGGAGGTGAAGAGAGCTGGGAGATGTGGGGGAATTTCTGTGAACGGTGCCTCAGTGAGCTACCCCATGTCAATTTATTCCAGTCTAGAAGCTTACGTCTAAGAAGTACCAGTTTTATTTCTGAGACGAAACGAGGGGCTCGATAATCATAGAAAGCAAGGATACCCTTTAAATATACTAAGTAGCAGAGACACCAGCCTTCCATGTTATCTTCCTGCCCAGAAATGCTGGCTGTGATACAAACTGTTTTGTCGTCAAGTGCATAACTGAATCATCACCAACATCCATTGCAGACTCTAACTTTGGGTGGAGTGCTCCTAGCCTCCATGGGCGTACGTAGAGACACTGCCGGGTCGGCAGCAGCACGCAAGGCAGAGTGAACGATGTAATTAGCTAGAACAGAGTCTTGGTTGATGAACTGATCGAGGCGACTGCCTGCGCAGCACTGGCTCACCCCGCTCGCGCGAGCACAGGGCGGCATTGCTCGCCCTCCGGATTCGGGCAGAGGTATGTTTCTTGGCGCCCGAAGAGCCTCAACTGGGATTTCCTGGAACTCCCAGCACCGAAAGCACACCCATGGCAGCAGTCTACAAATCATTGTCGCAGACAAACGGAGATGGGAAGAAGAAATCTGGGGAAACCGCTGATGGCCGTGTGCGGAAGAACAAGCAGAGAGTCTTGATTCTATCGTCGAGGGGTGTAACGTATCGGTGCGTACCAGCCATCAAGAAATTGAAAGAACTTCCAAACCTCAACATCGACGACCCATTCCGCTCCAACACCTAACTAACCATCCACCCGGCCACCCAGCCACCGCCACCTCCTCAACGACCTCCACGCCCTCCTCCCCCACTCCCGCAAAGACGCCAAACTCGACACCAAAACCCACCTGCACCAACTGAACGAGCTCGCCGACCTCTACAACTGCAACAACATCCTCTTCTTCGAAGCCCGCAAGGCCCAGGACCTCTACCTGTGGCTCAGCAAGCCGCCCAACGGCCCGACCGCGAAGCTCCACCTCCAGAACCTGCACACCATGGAGGAGCTGCATTTCCCGGGGAACTGCCTGAAGGGGTCGAGGCCGGTGCTGAGCTTCGACGCCGCGTTCGACGGCGCGCCGCACTGGCGGCTGCTGAAGGAGATGCTGGCGCAGGCGTTCGGGGTCCCGAGAGGCGCGAGGGGGAGCAAGCCGTTTGTGGATCGGGTCATGGGGTTTTCGATCGTCGACGGGAGGATTTGGGTTCGGTGCTATCAGATCAACGAGGTGGAGGCTGGAGTGGGGGGTGCTCACGCTCGCGGCGCCGACGACGCCGACGATTCCCCCGCTCTAAACCCCAACGACCCGACGCTCTCCCTGACCGAAATCGGCCCCCGCTTCGTCATGACCCCGATCCTGATCCAGGAGTCCTCGTTCGGCGGGCCGCTCATATACCAGAACCGCGAGTTCGTGAGCCCCAACGTGCTCAGGCAGGAGGTCAGGCTCCGGAAAGCGGGGAGGTACCACAGGAGGGGCGAGGAAGGGGTCAGGAGGGCCGTCAAGAAGGGGGAGTTGGGGCTGAGGAGCAAGGTCCCCGGGGCGAAGAGAGGGGAGTTAGAGGATGGTGTGCTTTTCGCGTAGTGCGGGAAGGGGGGTGGGCGGCGGATTTGTATGTACATATTACATATAGATTACTAAAGTTCGACCCGGGCACTACGCACGCTAATCTCGAGACAAAAGCTACGTGTGGGGTTCTTTGATACCGGAAAAAAAAGCGTTTCAAAGAGAATAGGAAGTTCTCTCACTCCCCACCTTTCATGTCCGCACAACGGACAAGTAGACAAAGGAAAAACCACGACCGAAATGACGCAGTGACGTTATCTGTAACGCACATCATAAGGCTAAGAAGAGGCGGACAAAGAACTTGAGTGGGGTATATAGCGTCACCCACAAAAAGGGGTGAACTGGGCTCATGTAAAAAAAAAACAAGTTTTCTGTTTGTCATCCAAGAGTGAACATGCGGTACTTCTTTCTCCTCCATCCTACAAGGTATCGGTGATCGCCGTTGCCGACACATAGAAAACATATGAAAAAGCAAACTACTCCCACTATCAACCTGATACCCGTTCGATAGTCCTTAATTCCCTAACAGCTTAAAGGGGGGATTATTTTTGTTCGGCTTTTCAACTTTATACTTCTCCCATTCTATAGTCATCTACTCCATAGTCACCCCTTCCCCATCGTCTCTTATCTGATATCTTTCTCAGTTGGACAGAACACCTGTGGAAGAGAAACTGTAGTATCTCCAGTCGATTAGTCAGCAAGATATCGAGGTTCTACTATAGCTGTCGTTCTGTAGTAGCGCGAGGTGGATAGTTTGGAACATAAAACTTTAACTTATCACTGTGATGCAGTTAAAGTAGTTATGATAAGCTGCTGCTATTAATGAGCATGTTTTCGGATAAACTGCTCAGGCAACATCAATTCCACCTATATGGTATTATCCTCCGTTAATTTTCACATTTTGAACTTTAATCATATTGATTACTTACAATTGGAAAATCCTCAGCCCCAGGAACATTTTGAGTAGGGTTAACTGCTATAAAGCGTCGGTATTTTGTGCAATTACTATTAGCCCAGAGGGCTAGGTTTTGAACTTGAAGTAATGCATCGTTGCCTCCCGACACAGAATCTCCAGCGATTTGCCTAATATTAAACCCATCAGGATTATTGTGCAAGTTTTCTGGGCCCGTGTAAATAAATTCGGAAATCTCCTGAAAGATATTGCATCGGCTGCCTTGTGTTAGCGGCTTTCAACAGAAATTAAAAGAGATCACTCACGCAACTACAGTGCTAGAATCTTCACTGTCCATATTAGCTTTAGAAACTATCGCTCCGAGACACCAGCCCTCCACATCTCCAGGGCGCAAGACCAGTTTCCATGTATTTGACTTGCTGTCTTCTAACCGCTTTTTAAATACTCTAATGACTTCGTAAGAGCCTCTCGGGTCGTTCATTAGCATGTTGTCGGTGAGGAGTATACAGCCACCATGCGGGAATAACCGGCGACAACCAAAACTTCCTCGATTTGTCACCGCCAGTTTAGAGGTGCTTTCGTGGTGCAGCCGACCGAATTCAAAGATAGTAATGTGTTTGTTTACGATTGAAGCGAGCCTTGGGACGGTTGCAAGGCCGTAGCGTCGGTAGTTGTTGTGCAACTTTTCGAAGCAATTTCACGTCAGCAATACTTTCCGCGTATACCCCGGTAAAGAAATGGAAAAAGGCGTGGTATAGATGGTATGTCACTTACGAAAAGTATGCCAAAATTGATGCGTTGGGTAAAATAGTCCCAAGCACCCTCTTGTCCACTCCAATATATTGTAGCTCCAGAAAGTTTCAGGATTTTATAGAGAATAATGGTCTCATTCCACGCCGCGGACGTATCAGCCATGATGAAAATAGGAACCTTGGATGGGTACTGGAGGCCCTCGGGCAGGACCGGTAAAAGCTCAGAAAATTGTATTTTGAAGAGGTGTTTGTAAGCGGCCTTGATTGCGAGGCTTGAGTTTGTCGAATTCCATGCAAGGTTCGAACCATCGTTGGAGTTGTCGAGTGTGAAGGCAACCCATCTAAGTTGAGATGTAGATGACTGCTTCATGTATTTCCAGGCTTCGACGTTGGTCGGATAGATTACCATGATGAAATGATTATTCATATACACTCCTGCTCCCCCATAGAAATGGAGGAGCTCAAGAAGCTCATCCGGAGAAGATTTAAAATCGCCTTGGACGTCTCCTTCCCCGACCACTCTGTCTTTATTCTATACAATGAGTTAGTATTGTTATAGTAGGAGAGGCAAGTGTGGTGACGCCACCCAACAAGTAGAGGCGCGGATTGCGGAAAAGTCAAATAACTTACCGGCTCCCGGTTCCTCCTGAAGTGGTCCGCAGAGACAATCTTCTTGAGCCACAAATATAGAGGGGACCCAACCACATCGATCCATTTCCGCAGCAGTTCAGGAGGAACTCCAATTAGCTTCAGCCGTCCAGCTTCTACTTTAGAAGTACCTATTTTGACAGCTGCAATTACGCCTGGTATTGAGACAGTGTTCTGTTGACGGCCAGGCTTGCTTCCATTTTCTGGAGCACCTGTAAAATTGATCGCTTCCATCTCACGAAGTATTTCTTCATCGGATAGGTGCTCTCTGGTGTCTTTGGTGATAAGACCACCCTTTTCATCCTCGGTGCTAGCTTTATTGCCATGCTCTTTACTATCCTCACTAGCTACTAAGGATGTAGCATTGCGTTGATTATATTGGGCTAAAGTAAGCTTTTTCACCTGAGGCTTTTGAAGCATATTTGCATCTAGCGACTGCTGTGGGTGGGCACTAGAGGACTTTACAGCTGCTCCAGAATTTGTAGGCGAAGTTGCAAGAAAAGGAGTGGCGGGCTCGATACCTTGCGACGGGCGCCGATGCTGATAACCGGAGGCCTGCGGAAATTTACCTGAACTTGAGTCATGTGTAGCGTCATGAGTACCTCCATGTGTAGCGTAAGGAGCTTGTGGAGCTCTACCTAAGCTTAAATCCTGGGAAGGTCGTCTAAATTGCGTACTAGCGGCGTGCGGAGCTCGACCTGAATCTGGGACCCAGGGGTCGGGTGCGGCTTCCCCCTCGCCTCGTTCGGTGGGTTCATAATCTTCGTCTTCTTCATTCCTGTCTTTAGGCGGACCAGAGTCACTTGGTTGCAGCTTATTGAGGGACCTGGGATTCCAGTCACCAGGCCGGAATAGCTGTAGCGCCCCTTCTTGTGGGGGGCGTTCGTTGCGGCTAGCTTTTTCATATCTTCGTAATATCGAAAGCTTATTAAATAGGTGAGGGTTTTGGGGGGTGATGTGAGGATTTTTATAGTCGGGTTTAGTCAAATTCCGTTTAGGCGGATCCTTATTCCAATTTGCGAGGATATTTGTGGTTGTTTTTGCCGCTTGAACCTTTGGTGCCCTCCTGGCTGTAGCCTTTGCCGCTGGTCTAGCTACCTCCGTTTGGTGACCTGAAACTTCAGAGGCTCGGCGGATCGGCTGCCTACCTTGAGTGCCTGTCCCCGTTGAGGGACGTCGTGAGGGTGGCTGCCGAGGGCGTGAAGGAGGCTGAGAAGGCGGTCGCGATACGGCCTGCTCTGTGGACTACGTTGATGTTAGCCTTTCTCTCAGTTGCAATATCTAATTTCTCACCGATCTCGACTCTCGAGCTCTTGGTTTCTTCCTTAGCTTCTTGTGTTTCTTGTTAAACTCCTTTACTTTGATGTCTTGCATCAACGAATCATCAGAGGTAAGGCCATCACCTCCTTCTTCATCAGAAAGATGGCGTTTCTTGCTACCTCTCTTATCTCTCCTAAATTCACCAACGTCCGACTCGTCACCGTCACCATCTTCATCTTCATCTTCTTCAAGATCAGTGCTCCGTTTCTTTGGCCTAGATTTTCGAACCGGAGCCTTTCCTTCATCTGAAGAGGTAGGAATTCCACGGCGTTTCCTTTTCGCTTTGCGCCGTGCTTTCCTCCTGGCTCTCTCATTCTCAACTTCCTTAATCCGAGCTTGGAACTCATCAATGCTGAAAGAGGGCTCAAAGCCTTTATCTTGCCTATCTTTCTTCGCTTTCCAGTCTAGAAGGGTGCTGTCATCGTCAAATGAACTCGCTGGTTCCCAGGTAGCTCTTGTAATTGGGTAATTCTCCCACTTCACCAAGTAGAGTGGGTGCCTCCCATCTCCAACTGTCTCCGCGAGGATCGCCTCAACAGGGTACTCATCTTTCTGCTCGCTCGGAGCCGTTGATGTGATAGAAATGGTATCAGAATCGCTACCGGTGTCCATTTGGAACGCGCCTTGGGTTTCAACGGGATGGAGGGTCTGGTATGGAATTGCTCGTGAATAGCTGCAGCGCGGCTTGCGTTCTCACTGGCAAACGCGGAGCCCAAGAGGAAGAAGACTCACTTACACGAAGTGTGGGTGAGAATGAATGATCTTCACCCAATTAGCGGAGTTGATGCCACAAACGACACCGAGGACTGGAATAAGAAGGCAACGTGAGAGGCAGGGAAAGGACCAACGCGTTCAACAATGGTCGAAAGCGGGTGGAGCACGGCTGATAAGGATTCTACATGAGTTGTACGTACCGTATCTCTCCTAGACTTTTTGTGGTAGAAAGGAGGGTTTTGATGTGATATAGTTGCCAAGTAAGGAAGATGAAGAGTGGGCGGGTTGGTGATGTCGCAGAATCTAGATCTAGTGAATGAGCCTGCTAGGGCTAGCCACAGGGCGCAGCGAACCCTTTGGACAGTGAGTTAACACCACCACTAGATAATTGGGGATCTGCAACAATGTTCCTGCGCCTTGGCTCCAAGAGCCTTGAATGGAATGCTAAAGGATGCACCTGAATCCACGAAACAGACTTAGAACGTAAAGGGTAGCTCCACTACATGAAAACTCCGGACTCAGGACAATATAGTTGGACAAAAGAAGGCTTTGGTACTTTGTATCCACAAGAATCGTGGACCTGAGGGTGGCCGTCGAACATCTACACGCACAAAACAACAATTGCGTGTCGGACAGTAGGACAGTAGGCCCGTCTTAAATTTCGAGCCACAGCGGATCCGCGAGGAGAAAATAGATAACTTTGACTGTTGACGGAAAAAAGAACACAATAGAAAAATAGACATACAGTGAAGAGGTAAAAGATCCCTAGAAGGAGATCAGCATTCATTTTGCAAAGCTTTAGAGAATTGATGAGTACCTTGAGTGGGTGAGGATTCTGGCTCCTATAGATGAATCTCTTCAGCTAGGGGACCTAACATGTTCGTGTATTACAATAGCATGAACGAGCCTTTGATGCCATCTGCGTATGTAGTTTTTACGATATATGCTTCTGTCATAACCCGACCACCCATGGTTACATCAATTAATGTACTGAAATCACAGATGCGATATCCCCATATTCCCAAAATGTCTATGGAGATTTCACTACTATTCAGGGAGCTTCTTTGTAGATAGGACAGGATAAAGAGATTACCATTAAGGTCCTCATTTGTCACGTGCTGGGGATCGGTAGACAGAGCCCCAATCCGCTTTGGGCAGCACGGAACATCTTGTGATTAGAACACTTAGGCAACAAGGGCGTGAAGGCTTCCGTCCTCAACTCCCATTTAATCTAGCAGTTTGGTAGGAAGTGTTGTTGACAGTATATTTTAACGATTAGGTGGTTACGAACCATATCGCATTCTTTGCCTTAGCGTGACTGGTTACTCGAATCTTTACTTCGACCAAATTCCTCTACCCCTTCCATCATCACTCTTTCTACACCCGAGAACATCACAACCATGGCTAACGATGAATATGATGTGAGTACATGGCCTTAGCTCCCTAGATCCTCACTAACTTGGCCACCACCTAGTTCCTATTCAAAGGTAACTACAAGCCCATAGGACCTCCAGCTTCGGACCCGTACCAAGGAACTTGAAACTGACAGCTATTACTGCTTCATAGTCGTCCTGATCGGTGACTCCGGAGTTGGTAAATCGAACCTATTGAGCCGATTCACCCGGAACGAGTTCAACCTGGATTCTAAGTCTACTATTGGTGTTGAGTTCGCTACCCGCTCCATCCAGGTCGATGCCAAAACCATCAAAGCTCAGATTTGGGACACCGCAGGCCAGGAGCGGTATCGAGCCATTACTTCGGCATATTATAGAGGTGCCGTTGGAGCTCTTTTGGTCTACGATATCAGCAAGCACCAGACATACGAGAATGTCACGAGGTGGTTGAAGGAATTGCGGGATCATGCCGACTCGAATATCGTTATCATGCTAGTGGGAAATAAGAGCGATTTGAGGCATTTGAGAGCAGTTCCTACGGAAGAAGCGAAACAATTTGCTAGTATGCCACCCTCTTGCCATCCCACCGCAGGCTTCGCCGTGCTGTTGCAGCTCACTTGGCTGCTGCTAACGATCCTAACATTTTATAGGCGAGAACAACCTGTCTTTCATTGAAACCTCCGCGCTTGATGCCAGCAATGTGGAACTCGCATTCCAGAACATCCTAACAGGTACAGATAACCTACATATCACAAAGGCCCTTGCAGACTCGAATAGCTAACATGAAAATGTTCTAGAGATCTACCGTATCGTGTCTAGTAAAGCCCTCGATAACGGCGAATCCACACAAAACCCAATCGGGGAACGCAAGGTCCTGGAGATTAGCAAATCAGCCGACACGGACACAAAGCAAGGCAAATGCTGCTAGAGGGGAGAGATTAAATTCATGCTCATTTCTTGCTTCTTAACTGTTCCTGGGCTTGCCTTCCGCCAACACCAAAACCCCCCATCGCGATCACCCCATCTCAAACCAACCCCCCCCCGAACCCTCACGAAAGTTGCCGCATATCAGGAATATATCATAGAACGAAGGAAGAGAAATTTAAAACAAAACCGATGACGGTTACGAAGAACGAACGAACGAGACACATCACACCTAAACGTGGCACAGTTTCCTTCAATAATGTTCCCCACCCCCCCAATATCATCCTTCGCATTTTCCTCCAGTTCCTCCTCACCCCAAAGAGCTCTTTCAAGTATAATTCAAGGTGCACCTCTTCTACTACTGCACGGAAATCCGGTTGCTTAGCTTCAGCGTCGTATTTTTCGTAAAAGTAGAAAAAGGTCCGCCCCGGGTTCGGATAGCGGGTGCTATTTTGAGTTGATTAATGACATCGCTGGCGCCCAATGCTTGGTTTTTTCCGTCCCCCAAATTTATTTATTTTCTTTCCTGCTCGCCCCTCCTGTCACATAGGGATCCCCATTCCATCTTATCTTTTTTGCCTCGAGCTTGTCTTTTTTTTTTTCTCTTCTCTTGCTATTCGTTGCCGGCTCGCCGTGCGCATGCATGTTCAACCTTAATAACATCGAACTTTTCAAATCCCAAAAAAAAAAAAAAAAAGATTTAGAATACCATTCCCTTGCCCCCCCCCGCTCCGTTGACGTCTCGTCGGACTCTTTTTTAAGTTGAGGGGATCAGCGATGAATGAAACCCCATACATTACTGGCACATCCACAAATCGAGAACGAGGGATGAATGGTGAGAAAATCAAGAAAGGAAAAAAAATATATATATATTCTTTGTTTACTTTTTTATGGTGTTTCCCTTTAAAAAAAAAAAAAGATTTTCTAACTTCCAAGCATGTTTCAGAGGAAACGGAACCGTAGATAATGACACACGCGAGGGTCACCGCAGCATCCTGACCCAGCACGCAAAGAGTAAGAAGGGAAAACGAGCGAAACAGAGAAACAGCAATTGTGCCAGCCTGCCTCCCGAACAGGATATATTGTTTTTTTCGATGACCACCAAGCGCCGTGCCTGTTCCTTCCGCTCGACGATGTAAAAGAAAAGAAAGAGGGGAGGAGGGAGAGGATAGAGATACATGCCAGAGTTCGCGGCAGATTATCTTGCTGTATTCTCATGAATCCAAGGCCTCGCTCAATGAAAGAGATGAATGTTGAGAAATGTATGATGAAAGTCCACGTAGGTCAATCCCCTTAAGTCCTCAGACTCCTCGCCCCATTGACCGCCAGCATATCCGCCTGAACATTCCCCTCAATCGCTGCATGCCCTTTAATCCACTCAAAGGCCGTCTTGACGCCAACTTGCTCCCTCCCCTCAATCTTGCTCAGGATGGCTTCGACGAGATCCTGGTTCTCAACGGGTTTGCCAAGGGACGTGCGCCAATTATTGCGGCGCCAGTTTATGTACCATTTGGTGACACAGGCAATGGCATAGTTGCTGTCGGTGAAGATGCGGACTTCACGGTGCAGAGGGGCGATCTCGATAGCGCGTAGGATGGCGGTGAGCTCGGCACGTTGGTTGGTTTGGCGAGGGCCCGCGAGCGGTTCAGAGACGTTTCTAGGGAGGAAGAATGAAGCGTTAGCGGATGGTTTGCGTACGACGATCTAACGCTTCTGCATCTGCCACTAGGGCGGTCTTACCTAGCATCATCTTCTCCAAAGTACACTCCAACGCCCGCCGAGGCACCGTATTTGCCATTCCCAAGACTACTGCCATCCGTGTATATCCTCAGCACGCCGCCTTTTGTCTGCGTGGGTTTTATTTTCACCCTCTGTGGGTCTACTTTCGACTCTACAGTGTCCTTGTCGGTGTCAACGGCACTAAGGCTTTCCTCCGAACTCGAGTCTATAGGTTCTATGTGGCCATCGATCGGCAAATTGTTGACGCCTGGGTCCAATATTTTCTGCTTCTTTGATGCTCTGTTGTCCTCTTTTGCCCCAACTTGACTCCCATGTGTTGAGCTTGCGGGTTCCTCCGTTCTGGCCGTCGGTTTTGTCCTTGTGTCTGCGTTTCCGTTGGCGTCGGTGTTTTTCACATACGCCTCAGCCTCTGCGCGACTTGCGAAACATTTGTGCTTTGGCTTCGTCCACCCAATAATCTGTTTCTGAGCCGAAGGCCAATCCGTGTAGACCCCAGGGACGCGGCCATTGCGGACGCCATAAAACTTGGGCTGGTAAGTCGAGGAATTCGGGTTTTGAGTCGGGTCATCTCCGTCAAGGAACTTTTCTGCATCAATAAGAGAGGCAAAGGACTTGACTTTGGTTGCACGGAGGATAGTCAGCCTGGCGCCCGAGCAACAGACGGCATCTTCGACACCCGATAACACTCACAGGTAGCTCCTTTAAAGCCTTTAATCTGAGCCAAGCACTCCTGCCAGTTTAGATATATCCCAGGCTTGTGGCCTACTCTCACGGAGTAGAACTTCGATTCTGTGCCCCGCTTTCGCTTTGATCCAGCGGAGGATGTTGTGCCCGTGGGGGAAGTGGATTCTGTGGACGCTGCATCCGACGTCCTGTCAAGCTTGTTCATCTTGAGGGGGCCTATCGACCTGACGTATTTCGTCCGCGGTGGGCGGCAGTTTTTGGATTGGCGAGGTCTATGTCGACACCGGAGAGGCAGCAGGAAGCCCTGGCACGGTCGAGCACGAGAAAACGGTAGAGGTCGCGGAAATGCAGCTAGTACTCTGCGGGCTGAAGGTGGAATATTTGCTGTCGTATTTGTTCGTGGCGAGAAGTGGCCGGAGTAGTCGTATTTTGTTGAGTCGAAATTCAAGATGCGCAAGAAAGGCCAGGCTGTGTCTGGAAAAGACGAAATCAGAATCTCTCGAACTCCTGCAAGGTGGTATTGCCCAAGTTTAAGTTGTTTGGGGGGGGTGGAGAGTTGATTTTACGGATGACCCACCCTAGCAGCAAAGGCGTAGCGTTGACTGTGCCCCTCGCGGATTGGAGGTCGTGGACGGGTGATCATCCTGAGAAGTACCTCGTCGTTTTGGTGGATCGTAAGGGGGTGGTGGGAAAAAGTTCGTAGTTGGGGGTTGGGCGGGGCAATGTCGCAAGAGCCAAAAGCAAGCAAGGTACGAAGGCGGCCTCACTCGCGGGATCTACGTAGGGCGGCAATTGCCACTAATTGCCTAAGTCAGGTAAAGCAAATGCCCGGGTTCGGTGCCAGGGCAAAGCCTTTCAACGATAAATTAACTGGAATAAGTGCCGCTCTCACAAAGCGGCCATG
This sequence comes from Glutinoglossum americanum, assembly GCA_020080175.1. NCBI lineage: Eukaryota > Fungi > Ascomycota > Geoglossomycetes > Geoglossales > Geoglossaceae > Glutinoglossum > Glutinoglossum americanum. The sequence goes on along the minus strand of JAGHQL010000050.1, from coordinate 75,489 downwards.
TTTCACTACTGATGGAGTAGAACACCCGCACGAGGGAGAGTTTTTCTCCCGTCGCACCCCCACAAGCTCGCCTCTACTGCGCGCGACAGGGGCTATCCATGCGTGCGTTCTGATGGATCCCCCCGTCACCCCCGTCACCCCCAACCCATAGAGACACCCCCAAAACAACGCCCACCCTCTTCTCGGCGACTGCACACCACCACAAACACGCACCGCCGTGTGCGCGAAGGCAGCCGCTGGGAAGGAGAAGCGCACTTACGTACCCCAAAGCTCCCGTGTCCCCATAGGCCGAGTGCGCTTATTCCTACGAGAGGATGAGGGGCCACTGCGGCCATTGCAGACCATTGCAGACCGTCTCTCGAGAGCTGCTCTTGCCAGTGGCCAGGGGTGTGTCGCAGCTGTCCACAGCTTCTCGTTCTTTCGCCGCACGCAAGAACATTTCCCTGGATTTATTATTGGGTGTATATTCGACGGCAGTCTGCCTATCCTATCTCCTCTCTCTCTCTTACGCAAACAGCCGCAAGAGATTTTTTTCTCTGGCAGAATTTTCTTCCCCACTGTATATCGCGTATCAGTTCGTGGGATCCCGTACCAAACCCCCACTCAGTCTATTTGCAATTTATTACGATTTACCAGTTTAAAGTATTTGGTTTCCACGGTCAAAGCAACCTCCACCTAGGCTCTAATGTCGTAACATGGTCTCGAATAAAAATAATTGATTGAATTAATATAATTCCGAGATCGCTCTCGCGGCGACTGTTGCAAAGGGTTCTGAAGGATGCTGCGGTACGGTAGTTAGTATTGTGGCGTCCCGTCCCTTAGCCCATTGGTGCGAAAATCCGGGTTATCTGAAAGAGAACAACAAAAAACCCGTTACCCTGAGGATAATAGGCTCAACGCACTAGAGCGTTGTTATATGAGCGGAGGATACACGCACGCTAGACCATACGTTTCCTCTCTTGTAATGCTAAGCATAATTTAATTTAATCATCGAGCCTGGTAGGGTTTGGGGTTTGATCATAATGGTAAAACTCTTTACAGCTGAGGAGGGTACGTAAAAGCCGCAAGGCCAGCCGGTTCTATGGCACGGATTGGCGTCACGATGTCTAGATGAGCTGATGATGGTGGAAAGTTGCAAAGCACAGTTCGCTAGAGAGTTGCTGGGTAGTCTTATATGGTAGTGTTTATGATGTTCGTCCCTAATCACACTGTCCATTTGAGTACCACGTCTTATCATTACCGCAGGTGACAGACTTCCTTCCACACCACCCTGGGGGCTCGAAGGCCATCCTCCAGCTTGCTGGGCGAGATGCTACTGAAGACTATGATCCAATTCACCCACCTGGCACGTTGGAGAATGGCCTCAGGCCAGAGGCCAAACTTGGTAGTGTTGACCTTTCAACGCTCTCCAGGTCGGAGGAAGCCCCAATTGAAGACGGCCAAGGTGATGCAGCGTCGAGGAGACTGCCACCGTTGGATACCCTATTAAATTTGGATGATATCGAAAGGGTTGCCACGAGACAAATCAGCCATAAAGCCTGGGCATATTACTTCTCTGCCGCGGATGATCTAATATCTAAGCGCCTTAACAACGAGGCCTATCGCTCAATCCTCCTTCGACCTCGCATCTTTATCGATGTTGGGAAATGCGAGACCTCCACCACTCTCCTTGGCCATGGAGTCGGCCTTCCAGTCTATGTTTCCCCCGCTGCTGCTGCCAGGTTAGCCCACACAACCGGTGAGGCTGGGATCGCGCAAGCATGTGGGAAATTCAACGCAATACAACTCATCTCCACCAACGCTTCCATGACACCCGAGCAAATCGTCAAAGATGCAGCTTCAGGTCAAGTGTTCGGCTTCCAGCTTTACGTCCAGGTGGAACAGAGCAAGAGCGAGGCATTGCTGTCACGGATCAACAAGCTATCTCACAAGATCAAATTCATCTGCCTCACTCTTGATGCACCCGCACCAGGAAACCGTGAGCACGATGAGCGGGCCTCAAACATGGCTGCCACCCAGTCGGTCACATCAATTGTTCAATCCAGCTCTACAAGCAAACCACCAGAGGGCTCCGGTGGAACAATCAGCATTGCCAACCAGCTCTTCCTAGGCACCGACTCCAGGTTAACCTGGAAAACCACCCTCCCATGGCTCCGCAAGCAAACAAATCTCCCCATCATCCTAAAGGGCATCCAGACCCACGAGGACGCTCACCTTGCCTCCCTCCATGCCCCGCTGGTCCAAGGTATCATATTATCCAACCACGGCGGACGTGAGCTGGACACAGCCCCACCGGCCGTGCACACCTTACTGGAGATCAGGAAATACTGCCCTGAAGTCTTTACTAAGCTCGAAGTATGGGTGGACGGAGGTATCAGACGGGGAACCGACGTCGTCAAGGCTCTATGCCTGGGCGCCAGGGGAGTCGGCATCGGGAGAGCTGCTTTATGGGGACTAGGCGCCGGCGGGCCTGAGGGCGTAGAGAGGACTCTTGAAAGTACGTCGTTTTTTCTCTCAAATATCCATTTCTTCAATATAACACGCAACTTCCCATGGATCCGGGACCCCCGAACCTAGACGTTTAGCTAACACCTCCACCCTCCCGCAGTCCTGAAAGCAGAAATCGAAACCTGCATGCGTCTTCTGGGTGTGACCTCCATCAGCGAGCTCGGTCCGAAATACGTAAGTCCTATCTTATATAGTCGTCGGGCTATCTTGAGCTTAGCAAACGCAACGCTCTAGGTCAACACGAGGGCTATCGAGCACCTCATCTACGACGGCCCCGCCGGTCTTGAAGACAAGCAGCCGAGACTCTGGGTTCCTGCGAAGCTATGATATGTCTCGTGGATTTTACAGTTTTAGAACTTTTCTAGACGCATACGGTGGTTTAGAGATGAGGGGGCGAGTAGATTGCAGGAGTGGAGGTGGTAGGGAACATAAGATGTCTGGGATAGTAGATAATAAGCCCGTTTTAGGGTCCACCATCTATGGGCTTATAGGGGATTTATCCTGGTCTTCGGGATCTTTATGGTATTTGGGGCGAGAGACAAGCTAGTGAATCACTCAAGAACGAACCATTGAAGAATATCCGCGCGGCCCTTCCTCATTAGGACCTAGCCACTCCGGGTTCTGCGCAGCCCTCCAATACCTTTCCTCTGCCTCACTAGCCATCTTCACTCTAAAACAGACATCATTCTTAATAGTCATAGAATTTTTATATATTGACAGACCCCTTTTAATTCAGTGAGCTTTTTTTCCTTGTACAGTTCGTTTCAGCCTTCAAGGTCAGATCCATCGTCACGAAACCCCCAACTCCAATCGAAAAAGGAAAAAAGGGTAGCAAGAGAAAAGAGCCAAGCTCCTCGAGAGGTAGTAGGGGAAAAGTCCCGCGAAAAAAATCAACCGTTAGTAGCCGGGGAATGACAATTGTCTTCATGCACATAAGACAGCTTATTACTGGCTACTCGAAGAGAGTTGGACAGTCAATGTGTTATTAGGGAATGGGCGAAGAGGGGACGGTTTCTTAAGAGACCCTCCTTGGGTGAATAGGATAGGACTTAAACACCTGAGCTCCAGCACTCGACTCGCTTCAAGAAAGTACAGGAAAACTTATACAGAGACGGGAAAAAGCAATATGCACAAGGGCAGGGGACATGTTTTCCCTGAGAATGAATTTCAAGCCTCCCAACTTAAATTTTCAATATGCTCAACTTTCGATTTAGTTACTGGGAAGGTGCAATCCCAGTAAAGCCATTGGGCAATGGGTTACCACGCGACTTCTACAACGCGCTCGGAGTTTTTGTTTCGAATGTAGGAATATAATTTCAACGCGCCATCCCAGACCTGTGGAACACGGTTCTTCAGCATGGCCACAAGGATGATGACCAATAACGGAATCTATAATCCATAGAGGTAAGCATATATACAGGTCGCCATTGAGAATTGAACGGGAGAGGAGTCATACCCAGACGAAAAACAGGTTCCTATCACTCTTGATCTTCTTTAGCTTCCTCGCATGAGCAGCTCGAAGCTCTTCCTGAGCTTCTTTTGTAATAGTCAGACCGTCGATCCTTAGTTCAATGGTAGGGCTTGATCGGCCGCCAGTGGAAGAGCTCTTGGCAGTTTGGTAGTCGAAGGCTTCAGCACATTTCTGGTCTGCATAAGCGTCCACAGCAGCCTGAGCGACGTTAACTATTTTCTGATCTGCCGGTTTTGGTTCGGACTGCGGGAAGATTTCTTCGTACGCGGGTGGCGCTGACGGTACGGAGAAGAGCTCCCACCAGCGATAGTCAGCCTCCTTGGCCGCTTGAGACTCGGAGCCCGATGACGCGCCGGACCGCGAGGGACTCCGCAGCGGGACCAGTGAATTCAGCCGGCCCATGCGATTACCTAGATAGTTCTGGTAATCAGGGAGTGCCGGCATTGGTGGGATCTGCGGAAGATTTGGAAGGTTTGGGAGATTCCAGAGCTGCTGTAAGTGCTGAAAGTGAGTCGCCAATTGTTGCCTCCATGCGACCATAGCAGGCGTTGCTGCAACGCCCCGCTGTGTCTGGGGTACACCACGTGAGGGGTCGTCCCCCATAGGGGGAGCATCGGCAGCCATTGACATGCGCCTACTGCTTCGCTTCGACCGCATCCAGAGATCCGTTTCGCTGATAGAGTCGATATCATTATCATGGTCCTGCCCGTCGTTGTCATCCGCATCGCTGCCTGCAAACCCACTTGATGCCAAAGCCGCTGCAGCGGCGTGGCTACGCGGTGTAGTCTCCCAGAGTGATCTTAAAGACGCTGTACTGCTTGTTTTGCTTCTCAGAGATCCTCCGCTACGATGTCTTGAGTGATGCCCTAGCCCGCGGGCAGATACCAGAACTTCCTCCGACGTCGTAAGATCCGCAGGCGTGTATCCCTGGAGAGTTCGCATGGTAGGATCCGCACCGCTCAAGATAAGTCGCCGAACAATCTGCGGCTGGTTGTGCATGGCAGCGTAGTGCATTGGCGTATAGCCACCTTTATCACGGGGCTCTGGATTTGCTCCACGGGCAAGCAGCGCAGCCACGAATCGATAAAATCCTAACGAGCAGGCCAAATGAAGCATTGTTTGGCCGGACCCTCGCCGTAGATTTAATCGGGCTTGATTTGGGCTATCATCCATATCGATCAGGTCCAGACACTTTAGCAACGCGGACTCAAGGTCCATGAATCCAAGCATCGAAGCATCAAATGCTGATGCCGGTCGTTGTTGACCTGCTGATGAAGCGCTTCCAGCCGTTGCATCCCATGGGCTGTTCCCCGAGGATCCCACAATCCTTCTGGCAATATCCCGTACATCTTCTAGTTTACCGGTCATTTTCTGCCCTACGACTGATAGTGCTAGCCTGAGTAACTGCTGCTCGTCATCATCGACATACTTGAAATAGACATGCTGTTTCTGTATAGTAGAGATGGGGTATGGCTGTAACGGTTGCTGATCGTGCTTGAATGTGACTGTGACGGTCCCCGCATGTAGTGCTGGCGGCAAAAGACACACCAGAGAGGTGTCACCCCAATACGTCGTCGTAGTTGCGAGATTCTCTCCAAAATAGACCTCTAGTCCTTGACAGAAGCCACTTCCGAGACAAGTCACCTCAATTCCCCCAGCCTTAGGGCCTTCGTTAGGTATGAGTTTGTGAATAACTGGCGGGCGGTGGGGGTTAAGTGCCAAAGGCAACCCATACAACCCATTTGCAACTGCTTGTGCCATCTGCGCCTGTGCCTGATGATATACCGGCGTAGTGCCATTTTGTTGGTGGTTGTTGGGGCTGTGGGGCCGACTTGGATGTGAAGAATTTGTTGCAGAGAAGAGTGGATGCATTGGCAAGTTTTCCAGGCTCTGCGAACGGTGGGCTGGAGTGAAAAGGCCGCGATCGTTGCTGTTCGGAGTAGGTGGGCCCGTGTGGAATTGGGATGGCATTAAGGGTGATTGAATGTATGAATTCTCAGCTGGGATACTATATGCGTTCGGGAAAAATGGAGATGTAGCTGATGAGGGAGTCGTGCTTGGTGGCCCAGCATTTGCCAAGTTATGCGACCCCATCTCTGTCTCGAGCCTTGTCATTGCAAGGCCCGTTGGGACTTTCCCAGAGGAATTTGCTTTCCTCTTTTTAGCTGAATGACCAGACGGACCAGAAACTGAGGTTTGCCGAGACGTATTTCGTGGCGTATGTGACACCGAGTAAGCTTGCGGTGCTGTGTATGGTGTGGATGCCGGGGGGAATTGTTGTTGGAAGCTCATGCTCTGAAGATCAGACGTGGAATGGGAGAGTCTGAATTGTGGCATGCTGATTGGAGCCCCTGGAGAGACTTGGAAGCCTTGGCAATTTGAGAACGCCCCAGAATCGGACGCTGGGAGGTTGGAATCGGGTGGATTTATTGCTTGTGTGTTTGGTGGCGCATGTGTCTTGTGGTCATCAGTTATCATGATCGACGGAGTTATGGCTTGTGCGACAAGGTTATCGTTGTAGTCTTTGATCGTAAATATGACCCTGAGGAAAATTGGTTAGCTTCAAAAAACGTAAGGTCCGAGATGTACTAACTGGAAACCGAGCTTCTCATTCTGGTGGCGGCAGTAGCACGCGATTCGCATCGGGGCTTCGACTTGCATGGCGCCTGAAGGGACCAATGGAGGCGTACTTTCAGTGCCAGACTCGACAGACAACTCTCTCGTGGGCTGTTGCCAGTCTTTAATCTCGTGGGTGTTGAATACTATGACACGTTTTTGCTCATCCCTGTACCAGGATTCTTCCTCATCCACCTTTTTCACCTTTTTGCGGGCAGCCCGCTTTCTTTCTCGGGTAATACAACCGCAGCAGATTTTGACCTCCCCGCCATTCGAGGGTTTACTTTCATCATCTTCTGACATATCAGATCGCCCATCCTGTGATGGGGAACGACTAACAATTTCCTGCTTGACCTCCGTTCTACTAGCACGAGCGAGTGCCCGGTCCAGATATCCCGGATTCTGCATAGCGCTTGTACACACCAACATAGTATGTAATTCTAAAGTATCTGGTGATCGAGATGGATGTGGTTTTGCTAGTAGTTTCGGTTTCGATATTGTGTGCGTTGGAAGATGGAGTTTCGTTACTCCTGTAGGTATGGGGTGTAGAGTCATTCTGATAGGGATCTGGGTCTCTACTCTCGATTTGAGGGGTGTCGGATGAATTGTGAGTGTGTGCGTAACGCCACGTCTGGGGAGTGGCTTTGCTGGTGAAAAGGGCGATGCGAGATTATTTGCTATAGTTGGTGGCAGCTGTGTGTGCGAGCTGGGGTTTGGAGCGCCAGAATCCGTAAGACTAAAGCTTGTGGGCCATTTCGGATCCTGTGAAGAACCGCTGAGCATCGGGCCGCCGAGGAATTCTGTTCCAGCGTCTGACGGAGGAGAATGATTATCAAATAGGGCTGATGGTGACGAATCGTGGCTCATGATCATCGCCGACAAAGGGGAGGTCTCGCGTACACCATGAATGGCGAACGCCCCTCCAGGAGAACCGTTTTTCCGACGCTGTAACTTAATTAGCATAGTAAGGTTGTGATAGCATGGCAGTAGACCTACAATTGGGGGCTTCCCATCCAGCTGGTATCTATTGCCCGATTGGGGAGGTCTTCGACCGGGGAAGCTAGAACATATCGCTCTGGTATGGCGGTTGTTGGCTGATGCCATGTCTAGTGGGCTGGGGCTGCTGGCTGCGCTTTCGAAGTCAAAGTGGTTCTCCATGTCCCTGTTGCTCATCTCGACATCAGGGGGCAGGGTCATTTGATGGTTTGGCCCGCCAATGGAAGAGAAATCGACCAAGCCTGAATAGTCAGCGAAGCCTGACCCATCACCACTCATCGTAATTTCGTTAAACGGGTCACGATCATGGATCGTTAGGGAGTCGGCCCCAGCGAGCCCTGAATGAGAAGAATTTGACGAGGATTTGCGCTTGTGGTGCCTCGAGGAGTCAGATGATGAGTCTTGTGAGGAGCTCGCGGGGGATGCTGAAGAAGGTGGGGAGATTTGCTGGCAATTGTTTCCGTTCTCTATTAGAGAGGTAGGAATGGTCTGGGGATTCGGTGTGAAAGTAACTGAGGGCATATATGTTGGCCCCTGTAATGATCCAAAATCGCTGAAGTTCATAGCGGAGTCAAGGATACCATCTTCCAGTAGGCCTGAGCTGATGGGTGTGGCGTTAGGAATGAAGAATTCTTCACTATCCTGTAATATTCCTCCCATGTCATCAGGGTCCACGATTTGTGGTGAGTTGCGGCCACAGTGAATCATGGGATCTTCAGTAGGCCCCATTGCCGTGATGCTCGACCAAAGGCCACGGGTCGTGGTGTGAATGTTCCCTGCGCTTTCACCACACTCGATCTCTCGCTGAGGGTTCCTGAAATTGACAAGGACCGCCTGACGGTGTAGTTTCGCAGATCAGGCAAGACTATGTAATCGAGAAAACGTCGCCTATGTCCTCATAATCGCTTCTGCTAAATAACGAAAGGGAGTCGGGGGATAGGGTCGACCGAAGGAGTGGCTAAATGTATTGGGCTACGCAGCGCGGGATAATGTATGGACGAGGATTGGTTGCGTGAAGAATGTTCTCGTGTTCGGCTGTGCAAGAAGACGTACGGGATCGAAAAATGGTCGTGAAAAGTGATGAAGGAAAGTGGTGCTTGGGGAGCTTTTGGGAGGAGAAAGATAATGTGGAGAAGTTAAGAGGTGATGCGCGGCTGAGAAGATTCACTTGGTATCCCGGTAGGATAAGTATCATGCACCTGCCACACTACCGATTGAATGGCAAGTCTTTTCGTGTGGGTCAAAAATCTCTGAAAGTTTCTGAGAGAGGTAAGCGTTGCCGCTCCCATTCAGGACGAAACTTCTCATAGCAACATTATAGAATGCCTTTGTAGGCGATATTGTGCTTCTGCTATATACCGCTACACGACGCCGGATGTCCCTAAAGCCGTGGAAAACCGATGACTCTGCAGTTGGGTTGGTGCGCAGCTGCTTCAAAACCACCCACTTAACAATGTTATTCATCTGCACTGATCATTTCTTGGAGCTCCACGAGGGGGCTTGGCCGAACAAATTCCTTCACTATGTACTCTATTCTATATGTTCAAGTACATGCACATACAAGATCCGAGAAGCGAACGATGTCATCCCAAGATGATTCGCATATGCTACGCAACACGGACTCTATCTCAGGCTCCGCAGTCGCCACCAACCCCGAGTTTTCGCGATCAATTCTTGTGCCCGAGCGGGCAGGACGCTAACATACAAGCCAATCGAAAGATCTTTAAATTCAGAAACTCTTAAGATCGGTAGAGAAAACGCGTGGCAATAACGGTCCGACCCTCGCCTAATAGTTCGTAATCGTGGCTTCGGGCCTTTTCAGATTCCTTTGAATCATCATCTTCGGATGTGTCTTGGACAAGGACTCCCTTGTCCGCATGCGCCCCGAAAGCTAGTTGCCATATGTAGTCATTACTCATATTCACTACGTCTCATATGTTAAAATCACTCTAGATCGTGGCCAATATCTGGAATTGCGTGCTTGAAGCTCTTTTAGGCTAGCCACCTTCCTCGTTATTAGGCCCTGTAGTCTGCAAGCGCCACTTACCCTTGGGGCGGGCCGCAGCTGAATATCGTATGGTGCGAGTGGCAAAGAAATCGGTAGGCAGATAGATAATGGAAAGTTCCAGGGACCCGAATTTAAGGATCGTTATCAACTTGGACTGGTGACTCGGCAATATGCGAGGTACAAGTACATACATTGCAGCTGCATCGGGTATCAGGACGACATGACAGCGATTGTGACGACTTTGTCAATTTTCTAAATATAACGAATGAATACGACTTTAATCCGATATCTGCTGTGATAATAGGATAGGAAACACTACGAAGTTGTTGCTTAGGGGTTCTTTCATCAATGGAGTATAGAGCTAAACACGTGCGATATCCCTATTAAGGATGATATAAGATCATTTTTTAGCAAAGGAATCATGAGTTATCCCGCTCGCGGTATCCTGAACAGATACGGGGAGACCTTCGTTGTTGGTCAGAGACGACTTCCGACTGATCGAAGCAGGAGTCCTGGAATGGTTCTCTGGGGAACGAATGACGGAGCCTCCAATACGGAATACTGGTCTTGGAGGCATTCCATCCGGGGACCGCTGGCCGGACTGTATCCGCTGTTGGCGACGTTCCTGTAGCTGTTCGATGAGTTCCACGCGCCCTTGAATTTGGAATGGTGTTCCCGATTCATCCCTACTTGCCGAGTCCAAGGCTTGAGATATGGTTCGTGGAAGGTAGAAACCCAGTTTGCCGAGAGGTATGGTGAGCCCATGGACAACCTGGGGCTAATTAGTATTTAGAGAGCACTGCCAGTCATGAAGCTAAGCTACGTACAATGCTGCTAATTGCCAGGAACCAAATAACAACCATCATAACGTCTTGCAATTTTTGTGCATCCTCACGCACTACGCCGTCGACTTTAATCTGCCCTAAAAATTCTAAGCTGACGTAAAGATAGAACACAGCACTGACTGGTCGATGTGTCAGCGCTAAATAAACTTGGCCGTGTGGGGTAGGAGGTTAAGTTACCTCCAATAGGCCCGAAAAACCCAACAAAGAGCGCTTGCCGTTGTTCCTCGATCTGTGGAATCACTCGGTGCATTGCATAGACCACTGGGAGTCGCCGAAAGAGCAGAACCAAGATTCCGAGGAATACGAGGCGGTATAAAGGGATAACGTCGTTATGGAGAAATGAATCCCACGGGCAGACAGCACCAAACCACATGAAGATAGCAAGGTTGAGCAGCATATCAATAGTGGGCTGCAAGGAGTCGTCGAGCGTCTCAAGCCGAAACCAGTCGCTGCGAAAAACATAGCATTAATGAATAAATTTGAACATGGCTAGACTTATGACTTACTCCCAAGTAAACGCATTTCCTGCAACAAAGCAGGCTAAAACGTCATCGCTACCGATCATCCCACAAGTACCAACTATAAAGAGCTGTTCGACGCACAAATAAGCTCACTATACTAGTCATGGCTCGAAGTGTGGGTGCATATACAGCCAAGGTTATGGCAAAGACCAAGAAGCTCTCCCTATCCACGTATTTCCTAAGCGCGTACGTCAGCGGCATTGCTATGAGCATTCGGAGAGGGGTAAAGGGAGAGCAAAACTTTTTTTCAGCCCGATACAGCAATTCTTTGGCTATCCACCCAACGGCTGCTCCATAAAACACGCTCAGAAGTATTGTGTAAGCCCACGTCTCACCGAACCATAACCCTATAGCTTTTGAAGTACCGCCCACTTGACCAAGGCCATGCTCGCCGTTATACTTCATGAGATATAAGGCCAGAAAGAGAAAAGGATATCCGAGGCCATCGTTTGCGCCAGATTCAGCAATAATAATTTTCTGCAAATCCTTAGGGACATTTTGGTCTGCGAATTTCCCCTTGACGATGGAGTTGGAGAGAACGGGGTCTGTCGGCGTCACACAAGCCCCCACAGCCAAAGCATGAAGGAAGCTGAAATGCGGAACCATTCCATAGACTAATAAACTGCTACATAGCCACATGGCGGTCATACCAGGCCCAAGTAATAAAGCCAGGGGCTTCCACTCCCGCCACAAATACCTGCTTGGAAGTTGTACTCCGGCAAGAACCAGCTGTACACCAAGCACAAGCCTCGAAAAGTAAAGGGTTATTTGCGCGAGGTGCTCTTCATTGCCACCCGCATAGTCAAGCGGCCTGATAAAGTTTGCTGCGGAAGGGGAAAGGGATACACCTGCGAGGAGGGATATCACTGCTCGAAATGGAGTGTCAACTTCACTCAAGCATAATCAGGACCCAGGGGATTCTGAGGCCTTGCCATTCAGGAAGTGAGGCTTACAGGCTTCGGAGAGATAGTATCTTTCTTTGAAGAGATAAGACACGAGGCCAAAGAGGGTGACAAACCCCCCAAGTGTCGAGCACACTATATTGAAGTTTGTAACGACTAATGTCGGCATTTCCCTACAGGAGGCTAGGTCCTTTTTAAGTCTATGTGCGATGTAGAGTGATATTCGGGACTGTCAGGTAGCGCCTGAATCGTCTTCGGCAGATCGTAGTACCGTATGAAAACGGGATAGGACCAAGCTCTTGTTATTGAACTGAACAAACCATATCGTGGATTGTGGCGATATATACCAATGTCTGCCAATTTGTCGGCCGGAGGAACGGATAGTGGATGAACTGTTGCTTCACATTCATTGGCCTTTGTAAATGGTTGGTGTGGTGTCGTGGAGTCTTGGGGTCTTGGAGTCTTGGGTAACACGCCACGAGACATGACGAATTTTGTCTAAGCTAGGAACTATCTTAGGGTATTTTCGGGATCGATCCCTCAAGATCCCTACTACCAGGATTTCTGATATCCATAAGAGCGTTGCCAAGTTTCTTCAATTTGATTTTTGTAACTATAGCTGCGCTGCTTCACATCTAAATGTAAGGTGCATTGACTGTGCTATAAAGGGCTGTATGACGGATTTCGATAACGGCAATCGTTAACAGCCTTGAAATATTTCATACACTGGGGTTTTAGAGTATGTAGCAGCCGTCGGTAAGAACGATGACTTCATCGGGATCTGTGACCAGAAACCCTCGTATGGTCCAACTACGGCGCCCGGTGAGACGTGCTCTTGGGATACAGAGTAGAGGAAGACGAGGTAAAGTGCTACCATGAAGGGAGTATGCCAAACCTTCCTACAATAAATCGTGCCCGTAATGAGTATGAGAGAAAAATGGAACAAACCCGAAAAAACGGAAGACTTTGGAAATCATATAGGCCAATCAACGAGGACCAAAATGGTTTACTAAGGCATTTCGGTCTTGGCGCATGAACTTCCCGAGCTTGTTAAACGTCTAATCCTTCAACTGGTGCTCATCTAGCTAGATATTTAACCTCTTGTCTGTGCCCGCGCTGCTAAAATGCTGCGGCAACACCTTGCTCGGTCAGTAGCACGAGCAGGGAGAGTCTCAGCGATCAATTCGCCACGGGCATTTACTACAAGCGCTTGTAGAACTGCGGAGGTGGAACTCACTATTGGTGCGTTTGTGCCAACACCAATCTGGCTGTTGGCTTCCACTGACTCCGACCGCAGACGGAAAAAAAGTCTCGATAGAGGGTTTGTTAGTTCAGATCTCGTTCTATGCGGCGATTGACTTAAGATTTCATAGCCGGCTCTGCATTGATTCAGGCCTGCGAGAAGGCGGGAGTAACGATACCAAGGTATTTCAGTTCTACATGAATCGCTAAACCTACATGTACTGACTGCTTTTAGATACTGCTATCATGAGTAAGCCTCTAGGCTCCTATTGCTGCATTACAACACTGATCATGGACCTGCAGGAAACTCATGATTGCTGGCAACTGTGCGTCTAGATAATCGATACACTGGAGACTTTGATGAGCTGACAGGATATTCCAAAAAGGTCGTATGTGCCTAGTTGAAGTTGAGAGGTCGCCGAAGCCCGTTGCATCTTGTGCATGGCCTGTGCAGCCCGGTATGGTCGTCAAGACCGATTCTCCGATCACGCATAAGGCGAGGGAAGGTGTGATGGAATTTCTACTTTCTGTACGCCAAACAATCCCCAAATCACACTCTGACCACCGTGTGCTTACGCATTGCAGAACCATCCGCTTGATTGCCGTAAGTTGGAGACATTCTAAGTGCGTCCGCCCTGCTCACAGCAATAAAGCGATTTGCGACCAAGGAGGCGAATGCGATCTTCAGGATCAGTCAATGCGTTATGGCGCTGATAGGGGACGCTTCCACGAGATATCGGGCAAACGTGGGGTTGAGGATAAAAACATTGGACCTCTGATCAAGGTACCTGGCGGCTTGTGTCATGTCTCTAGATCCTATTCTGACTAGGCTAGACCTCGATGAACCGGTGTATCCACTGCACAAGGTGTATCCGATTTGCGAATGATGTTGCTGGTGCACCTGAGTTCGGTTCCACCGGACGCGGTAACGACATGCAGATTGGGACGTACTTAGAGAGAAATCTGGATTCTGAAATTTCGGCCAACGTCATTGACCTGTGCCCCGTAGGCGCTCTTACGTCGAAACCTTACGCCTTCCGAGCTCGGCCGTGGGAACTTAAACATACCGAGTCTATCGACGTGCTTAATGGATTAGGCTCTAATATCCGGGTAGACTCGCGCGGGATGGAAGTTATGAGAATCCTCCCGAGACCGAACGACGACGTCAATGAAGAATGGATTGACGACAAGACAAGATTTGCATGCGATGGGTTGAAGACGCAGCGGCTGACTACTCCTCTTATCCGCCGCGAGGGCCGTTTCTACCCAGCTACGTGGGAGCAGGCCCTAGTGGAAATTGGAAGCAAGTACAGGGAGGTCGCACCCAAGGAAAACGAGTTCAAAGCAATCGCAGGGCAGTTAGTTGAGACGGAGGCCATGGTAGCAATGAAAGACCTAGCCAACAAACTTGGCTCGGATAATCTTGCTCTAGATCAACCGAAGGGAGGTGAACCAATCGCCCATGGGATTGACGTACGATCAAGCTACCTATTCAACTCTAAGATTTGTGGAGTCGAGGAAGCCGATGCTATACTTCTTGTTGGAACGAATCCCCGCCACGAGGCCGCTGTCCTCAATGCACGGATTAGGAAACAGTGGCTGAAATCGGACCTTGAGGTCGGGCTTGTAGGAGAGAAGTTTGAGGGCACTTTTGAATTCGAACACCTTGGCGTCGATGCTTCCGCCCTCAAAAAAGCTTTGGCCGGCCATTTTGGCAAGAAGCTCCAGGCGGCCAAGAAGCCCATGATTATAGTGGGAAGCGGGGTTGTTGAGCACCTAGACGCTAAGGCTATCTTTGAGATGGTTGGCAGTTTCGTTGATAAGAATCATGCGAATTTCCTGACCCCAGAGTGGATCGGCTACAATATCTTACAACGTGCAGCCTCTCGGGCTGGCGCTTACGAAGTCGGCTTCACGACACCATCGCTAGCTGTCACAGCTACTGTGCCAAAGTTCGTTTGGCTCATCGGTGCTGACGAGATAGAAATGTCTGATATCCCAAAGGGAGCGTTTGTAGTCTATCAGGGCCATCATGGCGATCGCGGCGCCCAGCTTGCTGACGTGGTTCTCCCTGGCGCGGCGTATACCGAGAAATCCGGTACCTACGTTAATACTGAGGGCCGTGTACAGATTACTCGTGCCGCAACTTCTATCCCTGGTGTTGCCAGGGATGATTGGAAGATCATTCGTGCTGCGAGTGAGTATCTTGGTGCGCCATTACCCTATGACGATATTGCCGCCCTCAGAGATCGCATGGAGGAGATCTCGCCCACTCTCGCAAGATATGATGTCGTTGAGCCGACGTCGTTGCCTGGACTAAGCAGAGCACAATTGGTGGACCAGAACAAGGGCTCCAAGCCCACTGGAACGCCTCTGAAGAGGGTCATTGAGGACTTCTACTTCACAGATGCAATTTCCCGAAGGTACGTTCTAGTAAAAGTAGCTATGTGTTGGAGTCTGACGCTGGAAAACAGTTCCCCAACAATGGCTCGTTGCTCAGCTGCCAAAGCAACCGGTAATCCTAACACAGATTTTGAACCTGAACCTCAAATTGCGTACGGTTGAGAAGGGGAAAAGGGATGTCCCACCGTCGAGTTTTGTTTTATAGGGTGTAATTGTATATATAAGCGCTGCCAATTAGGAAATAAATATGCAATCAATTACTTGTATGAATTATACTTGGGGGGGACGAAAGCTTCTGTCCGTATTCTAACACTGGTCCGCACGGGCGTTACAAGGGTATTTTGTATCATGGAAAGTGGGGTCTGCTCCTCCGTACGCAATCACGTTAGTAAGCAGTCGGCCAGGAGGAATTCCAGAGTACAACAAAATATGGGCTAGTGAACTTCAGGTGAATCTCTTGGCGCAGACCCTTATTCTCGACGTCGCAACATATCAAACCAAAAGCCCTTTCTCCAAAACGAAGGGAGAGGCGACATCACCATTTTTTTATAAATATGTTCTCGGTACCACCCAAAACTCCTCCCCCACCGTTCAGGAGAAAGAAGTCCACCGCTAACTCAGAAAACCCCCCACCCCGCAGGCCCATCCACAAGACCACTACCACCTCCGCCTCCACCGCGCCCGTTCCGTAGTTCTAACCCCGCAAGAGCTCGTCGAAGTCCGCGCCGCCCAACGCACCTTCGAGGGAGCCTACATCCGCACCGCGATCTCGCAGTTCTCCTTCGCGCTCATCATCCTCAAGATCTTCACGGCGGAGTTCTACAGCATCGGTGCGTTATTCGCGGTCTACGGCGCCGGGGTGCTGGGAGCGAGTTTGTTTAGGCGGCATGAGGGGAATAAGCAGTTTTTCACGGATGTGGGGGATAGAGGGGAGGAGAGAAAGAGGTTTAGGACAAGTGGGAATGTGGTTGTTGTTTTGACTGGGTTGAGCATTGTGGCGTATGGGTGTTTGTTGATGTTAACGATGCGGTTGAGTGATTGATATTTGATTTAAATTTTTTTTTTCCTTTAGCGGTTGGATGACTGATTGGGATTTTTTTTCCTGAATACAGTGCGGGATAGGCGTTTGGGTTTGGGGGGGTTTTGGTTCAAGAGGGGGACCGGGATTTGGATTGGCTTCATACTTTTGGATATCTAATGGTAATGCGGCAAGACTCTGGCTCGTGGAGGACATTCATTATGTTCATTTGGCAAACATCTGCGTGTGACCGGGTATATATACTCATGTCCCGTTAAGCTATTGATATCTCTAAATCTTATGGCATTTGCTCTTTAACCTTATCTTGCAGTTATAGCAATGTCCTCGAGGACAGCATAGAACAAGCTTAGACTAGAGATGTGAGTATTTGCGACGGCGGCGCAGCCATGGCTGTCTTTGTTTTTGATGAACAGACATGACAACGCCAATTCGGGATGCGTTTTTGAAGGCGAAGACAGGACAGATGCCAGAAACGCCTGTCGCACATCTGAAATCAAATATAAGTAACAGCCGAGGGAATAGCCTGGAGTAGTGAACAGGGGGTTGAGTCGGTAACTTACAGGGTCCCCACATATGATGAGATCTGATGATCCCTTCCGCTCACCGCAGTCACCATAGCAAAGGGAGGTGTTGACGTATTCTCCGGCAGCATAGCCACTATCTTTATTCAGAGGAGCCAAAGAGCGTACCGGTTGTTGTTGATGCTGCACAGTACGAATTGAGATTTGCTGGGCAGGACTCAGTTGTTCATCACCATGGATGATAGTCCGTACGTCCCTTTCGATTTGTTCCTCCTCAGCCCTATTGTTGCCACCAACGTCATCGTCAATGTCCATCTCGGAATCCAGTGAATCCCGCGCGGAGCGGCGGTGAGCTCCCGATTTAGGAGCTTTCTTCATAAGAGGTAAATCCATATGGGGATCCCCAGCTGCTTCAGGGAGACAATTCCCTAGTCTAGCTTTCGGCTGACCAGCTTCGTCCGTACCTTGAATAATATCCATGCAGGCCTTTACATGCGCAGAATTGATAATGCCATGCTGCGCGAGATACAAACTTTGCTTCCAGAATTCGACTAGCATGTCCACATTATTCAACCATTGCCGATTCGCCCGGCAGAATCTGATCAACGCGCCCGGCACGTAGCGCTGTGCACAAAGATTTTCACGCAGCATATGTTCGTCAAAACGCTTCATGAAGGTCTTTTCAGCACCAAAGACGTCGGCAAAATCGTCGAGTGTTTCCTTATGTTTTTGGATTAGCCATGATTCATCTACGTCGTCATCACTTTCACTCAGCCACTCTCCTTCCTTAAGTCGACGTTTTGTGAGCGAACGGTAATAGCGACCGCCTGGAGGGATGGGGAACTTCTTAGTCTTTGGCTTCGGCAGATCGGCAATAGTATTTGGATCGATGACAGTAGGAGCGCCGGGGACTTGTCGTGTCTGGGAATTCCTAGCTGACGATGTGGATCTAGAAAGCTGTGAAGGGGGAGGAGGCGTAGGGAGTGGTGTCCTCCCTGTTATCCAGCTGTCGTCCCCTCTCAGGAATTTCGACAAAACGAATGGTCGTTTTGGCCGAACCCATACCAACCCCACATCATCCTCATCCTCATCATTAAACCCTCGATAGTCCGCTATATCCAAGTGAATTTCCCATTTCGTGCGATTTTCATGGCTGCGCCTCGTGTTAACCTTGTATTTAAAGTTCTCATGACAGGTGATCAGGTGGAAATGGAGAAGTTCTATGGTGCGAAATTCTCGACCATCACAAAAGAGACAGCCGTATCCCGTCACCTTTTTTTTTTTAATGTTCCCGTCCTCGTGGTGAGCCGGACCGATAAAATATCTGACTTTCACCCTCTGCGTCGGGTCTTGCTCTATGTCGAAGTTTTGTTTCTGTACTAATGACCCCCGTAATTTCTGAGGTGGTGGCTTACTCCAAGTCATCATGATCTCCAACGCAGCCTCCGTGGACTTGACACTAGGCCCCCCGGTCGACGAACCCTCCACATCAAGCAGGATCCTTTCTTTCGGGCAATGAGGAAGATAGTCAAAAGTCGAGGACAGTCGTATAGGGTGTCGTAAATCTGCGCCAGAGAGCCCAAATTCAGATTTCAACGGTTCCGGGGGCCAGCCTGGTGACCCCGTCGTTGTGAAAGATATCTCGATCGTGTAGCGGTTAAGGAGGGTCTGCATTCGGCGACTACCTCTCTCCGCTTCCTTAAATAATCTGTCGGCTTTCACAAAGAATGCCTTCTCAGCCAGGTCTATCTCGGCGAGTGTATCTCCATCCCCACCCAACACTCTGCTGAGATTACAAAACTGTCGGTCTTGAATGATGAGATTCATGGAGTCGTCATGTAGGCCCTTGCCGAATATTCTGAGTTCACAACAGCACCGTGTGAGTTTGCTCCTCATTCGTTTGGAGGGTGGTTGCTCTGGGGTTTCCAAATACTCCATACTGGCGGCTCGCTTTCTCTTGAGGCTTCTCAGCTCTATCTTATAAAAGTGATCTGGTAGACTGTCGTCAGAGTCGCGGGACTTTATCCTCTGTATCCTCTTTATGGCTTTATCAAGTGCTTCCCCCATCCTGCGTGTCCGCGCCCCCTCGCGCGCTGTCACGCCAGATTGTCCTGTATCCCCCAACACAGTCGCATCCATATCGTGATCCACCATCTCTTGTCCGCTTTTATCCACCACTGAGGGTTCGGCAGCCAAAATTCTATTGCTGCGTAAAATTGGCCGATCGCCGCTTTCCGTGTGGTACAACAACGCATTTTCAATGTTCCTTTGCAAGAAGCATCTTTGCCGGTGCTTGTACATAAACACGTAGAGGGTCGCATTGCCAGTGATTTTTCTTCTTAGATCTCTCTCAGCTTGAGCCATCAGGCCTCCCCAAGCCTAGAAAAACTTCAATTAAAGCTGCAAACCACCAAATAGCCAAGGCGAAGTTCAAAATCTAAGCGCAGTACAGTTCTGAAGGTCCGATGGCGAAACGCGAAGCGACGCAATCTCGAACCGCACTGAATATCCACCGAAGGCGCCTCGCAGGTTATTGGTACGGTATCCGAGAGCGAGTAAGTCACCACCGACACCACCATGAACAGATCGGCGATGATGGATGAATGTTGATTATGGAGTTGCGATGTCCGCAAGTTCCTCTGATCAGGATTCGAAGCCTGGCCTACGAGGAGAACCCTTTTGCTCTGCTGCTCCAATGTATGTTTGGCCGGGTAGCTGCTTGTATTGAGATTCGAGGCCGGAAGGATGCTTGAAGGTGTTTGTCAGACGTGATGTGTGGTGTTCTGCTTAGTTATCGGGCCTCTCGTCGGGTGCTCACGTGCTAACGTGTTCCCTCGTCGCATTCACAATTTTATTCACTAGTCTCCCCTCACCTGCATTACTCTCTCCGTTGATCCACCGACTTTGGTGTCTTTCTTTCGTTTGCGTTGTTTGCGCTACTGTCTCTATCCGCCCCGCTCGATGACTGTTCTCTTCGTTTTTCGGGATTCTCCCTAACGGCTCTCTTCTGCTGTTGGTAGCCATGACTCCGACTCTACGTTCCCTACGCTCTAACGCAGCAGCAACCCCGCCAAACGCGCGCCGCTCAACTCGCACTCCGAAATCCATACCGCAATCAGGGGATCACGACGATAGTAGCGATGGTAGCGACGATGATAGTGACGATGAATCTTATTATCTACCCCTAAAGAGAGAAAGGTCTGACCGCGTATTACGGTCGGGCAAAAGACGGAAGCTCTCCAAGCAGTCATCGCGATACCAATCCCCATCCTTATCGGCATCCAAGAGGGAGGGATCCCGAAAACGCATGGTTCGGCGCACAAGGTACTCGACACGGTCCCCACCGAAACCCTCTCCGAAGAAACCTAAGGAACCCAAACAAAACGATAATTGTAGCACCACCGTCGGCAACCGCGGGGTTATCCAAAGCGAAGGTCGCATCCCAGCCTGGGACAGGCTCCCATACTTCATCCTCGTGCAGATTTTCACCTTTGCTGCTTATCCTTTCTATGATGACCAATATTGGCCTCAGCCGTCTATAAGCTGGCTTCTAGGGCTGTCTCGGGTATGTCGATCATTCACTGAACCAGCATTGACAGCTCTCTATCACACGCCTCCTCTCTATCAGTCTCCTAGAGGTTCTACCCTAATCAAGCTTCTCACGCTTCCCTCCAATAAGAAAACCTTCAATTACAACAACAAGATTCGCCGTCTCGAGATTGAAGCCTCTCGGACACCGCAGCCCGACATTTCGGCTCTCATTCTCCTGTTACCTCAGCTAGAAGATCTGGCAGTATTTCACTTGGCCGATCGTCCTCCTTATAGACAGTCGTGGGTTGCGAAGAGATGGCTTTATCCTGATTCTCTCTTTACTACCCTAGAGGCTGCGGGGATTCACCTTCGCAGTTGGCGTTGGAACACACGATTCTGTGGTCAGAACCGAACCCCCCAGCACCTCGAGTACATTCACCTGCAGCCGGCGTTCCGAGGTCTAGAAAAGCTGGTTTTCACCAACTATCAGCAATCTGACGATGGTCGTTTAAACGGCAATACTCGAACCACAAACGAAGAACATCTCGCCAGGGCTGTTTCTGCCTTACAAAGTCTCAAAAGTCTCAGCTTTGAATGTTGTTCAATTATTAATGGAGTCTTGCTGCCTCTCCTCCCGAATAACCTCTCTGCTCTGTCCATTACAAACTGCCCAAACCTTACATCAGATGTTTTACACCCGTTCCTCATTACCCATGGGTCTCACTTAAGGGAACTAGTTCTTAATCATAATTGGAGCCTCAATCTTTCCTTTTCGCCGGACCTAGCAATAGCGTGTCCTCAACTTGAGGTACTAAAGATGGATTTCCAGTACTACAGCAGTGTCTCTTACAGGAGTACGGAGCCTAAGTTTAAGGACCTACTCTTACTACACGAAGTCCCTACCTGGCCGCCAATGCTACAGTCAATCGACCTCTCCCATCTTCGCCAATGGGGAAGCCTGGAGGTTGCGGATATGTTCTTTCGTTCACTTACAAACTCTGCTGCGGATCTCCCCCACCTTCGAAAACTGGTTTTGAGGGTTATATTAAAGACCGGATGGCGTGATCGTGCGCACTTTAGAGACGATTGGATCCACAAGCTCGAACGCGTTTTCCTGAGGAAGGCAGATCCACCGAACATTGAACTCCAATCCCTGAGCAGGTGGAAGACACACAAGGCTAAAGTTGAAGCAGAAGATTGCATAGGAAAACCTGTGTTGGATGATGAGGCTGACGAAGATGTCGTTGTTCGGATGCCCCGACGAAGCCTTCGGACCAGACCAAAGGATATGAAAGACGCCAAACACGAAGCCTCCCCGCAGGCTCTAGAACGTAAAGTGCCGTGTACCGCCCACCACAAACAACCCTCCGAAGATGAGGAATATGCTAGAGGCGTTCAGGTCGTGGTTTGGAACAAGAGTAATGCACAAGTACTGGTCAACTTGGCCAAGTCTCCGGACCGCCCGAGGAGAGAGAGGCGAAGATCAATTCGATTGACTGAGCTTGAGCGACTGGAGCTCTCCGCGGGGAAGGACCGGTCAATTCACTGTTATGATCCGGACGATGAGGACGGCAGCCCCAGCGACATTAGTTCCAATGCTACAGGGAGCGGTGACAGCAGCAATGATAGCGACAGCGACAGCAACAGTGAGAGCGATAGCGAAAATCAGAGCCCGGATACTAGTAACAGGTGGAGTGGCGAAAAGGGAGAGATTACGCAAGGTATGTGTTCGGTCGTGGACATCCGTATCGACAACCTAAGACTAGCCGAGACCCAATTCAATGAGGGCGATTTCCTAGACGAGGAAGCTAGTGGCGATGAAGAGTGGGACGGTAATGATTTGACATTTGAGGATCAGAATTATGCGTGGTGAGGGCTTTAGTACTTGCCTCGGGATAGAAGATTTGCGGGTGACGACCCGACCCGAGCAGGGGGCCAAGAGATCGTTGGTTCTGGTGTTCTCGCTCATGCCTTCCGGGCAGGCTTGTTTCCCTTGCTGTTTGGCGTATGCTGCGAAGTTTTACACATGGCGTTCCGTTAGAGGTCTCTTATGAAGAGCTTTGGTTGCATTCGCGCCGTTACAGGTTTTCTCCTAAACGACGGAAAGCCAGGAAAGAAAGATGACGGGCCAGCAGTGCAGGCTTAGGCAGCGTGAATAGAATATAAAGCCCGTGGCGGAATTTCGCTTGCTTTTTCCGTTGGTAGCAAGACACCTTATACCTGGCATTTCAAGGCAGCACATTACTAAAACTAGCAAATGGAGATTCGCAGATCACTGCACTCTTTTCCCTGCTTTCAGTGTCTAGATGACTCCTTTGCAGTGTGCGTTTCGGGGGGTTTAGTGTGGCCCTTCAAATGACTTCATAAAAACTCATACTCGGGAGTTTATTAGAGCTTAGCATCTAGAGGTTCTATCAGGTCGGTCTACAGTAGAGGCAATGGACTCTCAAGCTTTGCAAAAGCTATCGGGGTGTTGATCTTGTAACTAACGTTTGGGCTTCGTAAAGTAAAGGACCTGTAATAATCCGCTGTCTAAAATCTGAACCAACAATTTTCTCAATCACCTTCCAATAAACTACAGGCCCAGCACTAACCAACCACATCACCATCAAATCTCCGCAATAATCCCAACCTCACCCTCTGCAATCGCCGTCCTCAAATCATCATAAGAGTCCCCATTCCTCTGTAACATTAGCCTCTCCAATGTCTGACCAAAAGTCTGGCCATTATCATCGAACCAGTCCCCAAGATCCCGAATATAGCTGAGCACTTGACTCTTATATGGAGCGTGCTTCCAAAGCCACAGGATCTGTCCCGGATCCAACTTCAGCATGTCTTCTATAATGTAATAGTATGGAATCTCATCCCCCCAGCCCTCAGAGCCCGGCTCATACTTGTCGGTAGGTAGAAACTTGTCGAGGTATTTACTGTGGGAGCCGAAGTGGTGGAAGAACTGGTGATACTGAGAACCGGCCTGAGACGGGTAGTTTTGATAGGGCGAATTGAAAACCACGTGATGCTGGTGGCCATCTGGAAGGTATTTAACTATCTTCTCCCTGATGATTCGGTTGCTTGGGCAGATATTCTCAGTCAGAACATCCCGCATGATTTGATGTACATCCGCCATATCCGCAAGCTCCGTGACACTCCAGTTTCGTAGTAATTTAGCCCGCTGATCGCCGACAACAGCTATGCAGCGTGTTTCACGTGGATACTGCGCATTGTGGAAAGCTTTGTTGTAAAGCCAGAGGCGGTAGACGCCCTGGCGGAGACGGTAGCGCTCATTGTCCGTAAGCAGGCGGCGATCCTCAAAATTGTCATCGTTCCATTTCTTCATTGGATAGATATCTTCCCAAGCTCTGGCAACTCGACCAACCTCCAAAAGCTGCTGAAGAAGGGCAAAAGAGAGGTGCGCCTCCCGGGGGACGTGGGCCGGCTGGCAGTCGTTATAGGTAACTATCTGAATTGCATCGTGGAGTGGACCATACTGGGCTTCTGCAACACTACTAAGGATGAAAAGACGTCGTGATGAAGTGAGGACCTTGTAGAATCGACTACAGGTCAAAGCTAATGCTCCGAGGTCTTCGAAGGAGCTGCAGGAACTGAAGATTTGGAGCAATAGCTCAGTAGCCAAGGAATCAAAGGCCATACCTGCGATAATTTCGATGATGCAGTTGGGCAATCCAAGTTTGGCAAGGTGAGAAGCTGGTAGAGGAAAGGTGTGCGAGTTAGTTGGTGTGAATTTGTGATCTGAGTTGTTATATATATTATTTGGCCTTATCCGTTGCCTGACCAGTTGAGCACCGTCTATATGTGGGTCGAGAAAAGGCTCTAAAACCGAAAGAACTTTGTATAACTGTGAATATATCTATCGACGACTCGGCAACTCGGGCTCAAGAAACGCTCTTCGATAGCACCGCTGTCGAATTTCGACCACAAGAGAATTAGCTCTCCGCAACCCCTCCTTTGGGGTTATCAAAAAAAGGCACCGCATGCTCGGATGGCTTTGAGGATGGAATAGCCAGCCCCGAAAGGCTGGAAGACTGATGTTGTATCATGGTTGCGATGAGGGAGGAAAGGAGAAACCGAAAGGTTTCGCGAAAACCTATTTGTCTCCAGCCTCCGATCCCACAAAACCGACTAACAATCAAACAATTAAATTTTCATCTATAGCTAAGTCAATCAACAACATCTCCAATGATATTCTGTATTGTAGTACTATGGGATATTTCCTGACACCCATGTACGTTGGTAAGAACTAGCCATGCACGTGATCCCAAGGCGTGAAAGCATCTCCAGCCGACTATCGCCCGCATTTTCAGCGTGCATAGCAATGAAGTGGGAACTCGTGCTTATTTCCTCTCTCAGCTAATTAACATTGGGAGGAGTAAAAGTGGACAATCAGGGGTGAAGTACAACCAAAGAAATATAACTAAGATGATTGAGTGTTTTTTTTGTTTACAAAGCCAAACAGCAACAGTCGCCACCGCCCGTGAATGCCGCACCATCCACTAGCTTTCTATACATCGCTGCTGAGCTTACATCTAGAATTTGCGAAGTTGAGACTTTTCAGCTGGCCTCTAGCTTGCCTTCTCCAAATCTGCCAAGATCTTCTCGCCCTTTGCCCGAGCATGCTCAATGTTTCCAACCATATAAAACGCACCTAGTCCAACATTAACTCAAGGTGAATATTCAATGGGGTGGTGTAGCATACCTTCCGGTAGATCGTCACACTCTCCGTTCATAATAGCCTTGAATGATCGAATAGTATCCTTAAGATCGACGAGTACGCCCTCAATGCCTGTGAATACCTGGGCGACGGTGAAAGGTTGGCTGAGGAAACGTTGCAGTTTTCGGGCACGCTCCACAGTCAATTTGTCAGCTTCCGACAGTTCATCCATACCCAAGATAGCAATAATATCTTGCAGCGACTTATACTCCTGCAACATCTGCTGTACGCGCGACGCGGTCTTGTAGTGGTCTTCTCCAACGATACGCGGGTCCAACATACGGGACTTAGAGTCCAGAGGGTCGACAGCAGGGTAAATACCCAATTCAGATATACCACGAGACAATACGGTGGTCGCGTCCAGATGGGCGAATGTTGTTGCCGGAGCAGGGTCAGTCAAATCATCAGCTGGCACATACACGGCTTGTACTGAAGTAATGGAGCCCTTTTTTGTAGTAGTAATACGTTCCTGCATGGCACCCATGTCGACCGCAAGGGTTGGCTGGTAACCTACGGCCGAGGGGATACGACCTAGCAAGGCAGACACTTCGGACCCAGCCTGGGTGAACCGGAAAATGTTGTCAATAAAGAGGAGCACTACATAGATTAGCGTGTGGATCCGAAACCCAATGCAAAACCAGCATACCATCTTGACCTTCCTCATCACGGAAGTATTCAGCAACCGTCAACCCGGTAAGGGCGACACGAGCACGGGCTCCCGGAGGTTCATTCATCTGACCGAAGACCAATGACACCTTCGATTCGCCGTCCAGTTGAATAACCTGGGTCTCCTGCATTTCATGGTATAAGTCGTTACCCTCACGCGTTCGTTCGCCGACACCTGTAAACACAGAGTAACCACCATGGGCCTTGGCGATATTGTTCTAGTCCACAATTAGTATGAAATCTTATCTCTCGTTAGTAGCCGCTGCCTTACAATCAATTCCTGGATGAACACTGTCTTGCCAACACCAGCACCACCAAAGAGACCAATCTTTCCACCACGAGCATAGGGAGCTAGCAAGTCGACAACTTTGATGCCAGTAACAAGGACCTCGGCAGAGGTAGATTGGTCAACAAACGGGGGAGCCTCCGCGTGGATTGGGAGTCTCTTGGTGCCCTTAATAGGTCCACGCTCATCAATTGGGTCGCCGGTGACGTTCATGATACGGCCCAAAGTGCCGGGCCCAACAGGAATCATGATAGGTGCGCCAGTATCGGAGGCTCTCGCACCACGAACAAGACCCTCGGTACCTATCATGATAGGAATGTAAGCCCCGACAAGTCTTCCAAATAATTTGGATCTTCCAAAGGTAATTACCGTCCATAGCAATTGTTCTCACAACGTTTTCACCCAAATGTTGCTGTAACGGAATGTCAGTATCAACGCCTTTCCGACGATCCAGGGTCATCTTACAGCGACTTCTAAAATCAGCTTTTGTCCACCATTATCTGTCTCCAGGGCGTTGAGAATCGGCGGTAATTGCTCAGTATCGAATTTAACTACACGAAACCGTCAATTAAGATCCCCATTTACGAGACAACATAATATTCTCTCAACCCAAACCACTTGGGAAAAAGATTTTCTCGAACGTACCGTCAACGACAGCTCCGATGACCTGGTGGATCTTCCCATGCTTCGCTTCGGTACTCTGCCATCTAATAGATGATGCCTGCAAAGTATTCTTCTGAATAGCCCGTCTTACGATCGCGGGTCTTGAGAGCGTAGACGCCGCAGCCTGTGAAATTCGACCTAGTCCGCTGTTGCCGAGAAGCGGCCGAGTAAGCAACTCCTTCATGTAAAATGATACTTGATCAATTGCAGCTGTCAAAGAGAGAGCTCACCTCTTAAACATCTTGTGAATGCTAAGAGCGATGGATTCGATGGGAATGAAGACTCTGATGGATGGTATGTAGTCGGAAAAGAGGTACGGGTGGTGGGAGTGAGGTTGGGTAAATGGAAAAGGATGGGGGTTGTGGTTGGCTGAAGGAGCTCTCCCGACTTGGCGCTCCACAACAGGAAAATTTCCGGCACACCAAAATTTCAGCTGTTCAACTTATTTCTTATTATATTTATTTTCTGCGGTCTGATAAACTAAACGTTAAGGGTACAGCCAGATCAACCTTGGAATAAAAACCTAAAATGCTATGCTGCCACTTCTTAGCACGTGATACCCGGTTCAGAAGCTCCAGTGAAGCACTTCAATAGCTAACTTAAGCTCATCTCATAAGTAGCCTCTTATTCGGGCGCAAGGATCTTAAAGGGTTGTCAGACTTGTACTCTTAAAGTCACTTGGTTAATATATGACTTACAATAGCTGTTCTTGTTGGAATATAAACCTGAGTATAGTTCTTCCTGCCGTTCCACTCGAAGGCTGTGGTAAAGAATCTCGTGCTCTCATCGATTCTCCCCAAGCCACCGAACCTCAAGCTATCGCTGTTTAGCACAATTTTGTACGTCCCACTCTGTTCGATGCCGATGCGATAGTCTGCAAAGCTATTCGTCGGATGGAAGTTAAACACCCAGAGCAAGCCCGCCCGCTCGAACACAACAACCTTGTCACCTTCATGCTTCAGGCTAATATAAGCTTGAGGCGCATGCAACCATCCATACTTCTCTTCCGTTCGCTGCATCATAGCATCGAACTCATTTAGAAATTTATATCGCAGCAAGTGGTCGTCAATGAGATTCCACTGTCGTCTTGCGTATAAGAAGCTGTTGTTATTTCCAGCTCTGGGGAAGTCCAGCCACTCCGGGTGCCCGAACTCGTTACCCTCGAAGTTGAGATAACCTTCACCACCAAGGCCGTGGGTGATAAGACGAATTAGCTTGTGCAGGCTCAACCCACGTTCGATGACAGGAGTAAACTCAGTGAGAGTTGACATGTGAGTATAGAGCTCCTTATCGCAGAGCCACATGAGGACCGACTTGTCGCCAACAAGCCTACGTCACATATTTTAGCCAGCT
Source organism: Glutinoglossum americanum (assembly GCA_020080175.1). Taxonomy (NCBI): domain Eukaryota; kingdom Fungi; phylum Ascomycota; class Geoglossomycetes; order Geoglossales; family Geoglossaceae; genus Glutinoglossum; species Glutinoglossum americanum. The sequence goes on along the minus strand of JAGHQL010000050.1, from coordinate 47,189 downwards.
TATTAACGCTAATTATTGGAGTGGCAGGTGACCATACGCCTGATCGTGGCTCTCAGCATAGCCAATGGTTTTCTCTCCATGCCTTCGATTAGTCAAGGTAAAGCAAATAGCTGCCATATCCCATTCATCGTCCTTCTTCTCTTTGAGCAGCTTGATCCACATGTCTGGAATCGCCATCGCGAGCCTGTAATCGAACCCAACGCCACCGAGTGAACGCGCTAGACAAAGTGCCGGCATCCCGGAAACGTCTTCCGCAATCGTGATGCAATCTGGGTATAGTTGGTGCAGCATTTCATTAGCTAGCATGAGGTAAACAACCCCTTCTTCGTCAACTCCCGGGCCAAAGTACTCATGATAACCGCCTGAGAAGCCACTGCAATCAGAGTCAGAATTCTCCAGATAACCATCCAGCGGTGTGAGGCCACTTACGTTCCAATACCATGATGAGTGTAGAGAATGCTAGTAACACCGTCAAACCGAAAGCCGTCAAACCGATACTCATCCATCCAGAAGCGCAAATTACTCAAAAGAAACCTCAAGACTTCGTGATTTCCATAGTTGAAGAGGCGGCTGTCCCACAGTTCATGCCTTCCCTTCGCTCCCTCATGGAAATACTGGTGGTCTGTGCCGTCGAATAGGTTTAGACCATCGAGTACATTCTTACAGGCGTGGCTATGTACTACGTCGAGGAGGACGGTTATTCCCATGCCATGGGCTGTGTCAATGAGCTCTTTAAGATCATCAGGGGTACCATATCGACTACTCGCTGCGAAAAAACTAGTAACCTGATACCCGAAGCTAGCATAGTACGGGTGTTCCATGATTGCCATAAGTTGGATAACATTGTAGTCAAGGTGTTTGACCCGAGGTAGCACATTTTTCGTGAACTCCTTATAGGTTCCGACTTTGAGCTCGGGCGTAGATATGCCAACATGCGCCTCGTATACTCTCGCGCTTTTCGGTTTCGGAGGGTTTGTATTTTTAAAAACATAACGCTCTTCCTTTGGCGGGTTCCAGAATATCGCATCATACACAGGAGAAACCGAAAGTTCTTGAGTTACGCGAGTGATCCATACAGGGAGACGTTCGATACGTTCACCTGTTGGTGTTACCATGGAAATCTGCGGAGAGTAAGCCATGGAAACTCGAGGGCTGAGTGCCAACATGCCTTAACTTTCGAGTTATGAGGGATGTCAGGTTTTCCACCTTTGGCTGGTAGAGTGACCTCCCAGACACCAAAGTTGTTCCTTTCCATAGGGGTAGCATCACGACTCCAGCCATCTTAAGCAACATTAGTAAAGGTCAGGGGAAAGTCCACCAAGATAGAAGTAGTACTGAAGTCACCAATAAGACTCGCTTTGACTACATTTGGCGCCCATTCGCGATAAGTAATATCCCCGCTTTCGAGCACATTGAAGCCAAACTTCTCGAAACCCTATGCAGCGTCAGCACCCCGCCAGTAATCGTTTCTAGGTAGACGGACCTTAGTAAACTTCTCCATACCGCCTTCTACCTCGTTAATCTTTTCAATCCACCCCTGAGCTTTATTGTATCTACTCCTTAGGGCATGTTTATACGGCTCAAGCCAGGGGTCAAGTTGAACAACACCTGAAAGCATGTCAGCAATCATTGAATGTTCCAATTGGGTTGGTTATATACCAGTCCCATCTGTGGGGGCGTTGCAATCTCCTAGAGCTCCCATAACCGAGTTATCTGAGGTTGGATTGAGAGTCATTGCCAATTGTGGCGTGTCTAGGATATAAGGTATGGGAAGAGGGTGATATATGGATGCAATTATTCAAGTATAGAGCGAGGATCTTGTGGGATTTTTAGTTTCCCTGGAAACCTCGGAATTTTTATCATACAATGGCTACCGACTGTTGTTCACCCACATCCTTATCGTTGAATCCTCCACAGAATGGTTGAGATGGAAATTTGGGCTGGGATGAATAAAAGAAGCGACGTCATCGCACATGTGGCGAATCAGATATAGAGGGCGCGGATCTTAGTCGGTGAAACACATATTTCTGGCCTGCACAGCATACCCATTGGGCTAGGCCGGAAAAACCATGTTTTGAATCACCTAAAGGCCGTAAAAATCCCGTTTTCTGGGTTCCACATGCAGATTTCGAAGTTATAGAGGAATCGCTTATCAACATGTAACTAACCCCGCGGACAGGCATTCAGCTAACCCGAATACATGCAAAATCCGTGTCACCCCCAATTATCCGAGAGACATTGCGACTTAATTGACTGACTCTGAGGCAATAGAGATATTGACCACATAGCCATTCTACTCTGGTCGTCCCAGCCATCTGCGCCAGGATGAACTCCAATATGAATATTTCACATCAAGCCCGCCTGTCCTATCTCGCCCTCTCCTCCATCCGTCGATCCTTTTCTACTACCTACCCACCCGCATCCCCATCGCACTTCCATCGAAGTGACTTCACAGGCCAGCCGTTCACCGGCAGCTATGAGCCCGGGCTTCCTACCTCGGGCCCTCTCGGTGACGCCTCGGTATTCGGTGTCCCACGACTAACACCCAGAGCGTTAAAACAACATCTAGATCAATTCGTTGTTGGTCAAGAACGCGCCAAGAAGGTGCTCAGCGTTGCTGTGTATAACCACTACCAGCGGATACAGGAATTGAAGAGACGTGATGAAGAAGAAGAAGAGCTACTGCAGCAGAGAGCACGAAGGGAGATGGCAGATCGTCATCCCGTTGAAGGTAATAAGACCTCGGAAAAACTACGTGTATACGATCTCGAGCCTTACATTGGGGGTGGCCATTTAGGCGAATATCCAGGGCAGAAATCTACAAACGCTACACAAGCAGAGCCTAGATTAGGCGCTTCATCTATAATAATAGACCGCACACCATTAACCATTGAGAAGTCTAATATCATGATGCTGGGCCCTTCAGGGGTTGGAAAGACTCTCATGGCAAAGTATTTTCGCAGACTCCTCCCCATTGTTGCTCCGTATATCCACTATCCACTAACGCCCCAAATAGAACTCTCGCCCGTATTCTCGAAGTTCCCTTTAGCATGTCCGACTGCACGCCATTCACACAAGCTGGCTACATCGGCGAAGATGCGGAGGTATGCGTGCAGCGCCTCCTAGCTGCCAGCAATTGGGATGTGGCTCGCGCCGAGCGAGGAATCATATGTCTAGACGAAGTCGACAAGATCGCCACGGCCAAAGTGAGCCACGGTAAGGACGTCAGCGGTGAGGGTGTACAGCAGGCACTGTTAAAGATAATTGAAGGTACTACTTTGCACATTTCTGCAAAGCAGGAGCGTGGAGTTGGTGGAAGGTCACCCGGTGGTTCGCCACCGGGTTCTACCGGCGGGCCATCAGGATACCCAGGGGGAGGAGCGACTAGCAGCCCAATGGGGACCGGGGGGCTAGGATCTGGGACGGTTGGCGGCAGCAACGGAGCCGGCGGCAGCGGCGGTGGAAAGGGTGAAGTTTACACCGTACGCACGGATAACATCCTCTTTATCTTTACTGGCGCATTCATTGGTCTACACAAGATAATCCTTGATCGGGTCTCGAAGGGTAGTATTGGTTTTGGTGCTCCTATCCGCTCCGGATCTTCCTCCAGCCAAGCGACTATCAAAGGTGATGAGGCGGTAGAGCTATTCAAAAAGTATCTCCCCTTTTTCACACCCACTGACCCGGATACGGAGAACGGACAACACAATGCACTTGATCTCGTTGAGCCCGCTGACCTCCAAAAATATGGGCTTATCCCTGAGCTTATCGGCCGTATTCCTGTCTCAACCGCTCTGTCCGCACTTGACGAAGAGGCTCTTGTTCGCGTCCTCACTGAACCCCGCAACTGTCTCCTCAAGCAATATGAGCAGCTCTTTGCACTATCTGGCATCGAGCTCCGCTTCACTTCCGGTGCGCTACGTGAGGTAGCGAAAACGGCTGTAGGCATGGAAACAGGAGCCAGAGGCTTGCGTACGGTAATGGAACGGCTACTGGGGGATGCCATGTTTGAGGCACCAGGAAGTAGTGTTAAGCATGTTCTTGTGACGGAGAACGTCGCGCGGAGGAAAGAACCGGTGATTTATTTCAGTAGGGGTCAGCAGGGCAGATTCTACGGATGTATCGCGAAGGAAGAGGAGGAGTGGGAAAGAAGACGAAAGAACGAGGACACAGATACGGGTGACGCACAAAGCTTTGAGGAACACCGAGAGAAGGTGAAAGCAGTAGGTGTTGTGTGATACGAACTGGTTGCCGTAAAGTGGTCAGGTAATGCTCTTGAAGGCCACTAGTTTGTAGGAATATGGTTGAGAGTTATATCACAGGCGGGTTCACGGCGGCGTTCCTCGGTAGGATCTCAGGAGTTAGAGGATTATATGTTTATACTACTTTCACTTTGCCGGTGTGATACGTATATATATAAGGATTTAGATGTGTTACACATTCAGGACAAGTCTCAAATGGTGTAGCTAGTTCCCCACTACGAGTCCTTGACTGGATCTGAAGTATGCAAATGAGATCTGATCTAGCAGATACACTAATATCACAACCGCATCAAAAGATATTACCTTTACTTCCAGCCTAGTCGTTCCTTTACATCTGGCCAAAAGCAGGGCAAAGCGGTGTACATGAATAGGAGAAAAACTATCTAGGAGTTTTGATTGAGATATGGTAGACTTCAGCGAAGCACAAAGTGTTAGAAGAGGATGTGAAGAATCCTACGCCTAAGTTCGCTTAGGCGGGCTCTGCACATAGCCTTTACCCACATAGCCTTCCGAAGAAACGCCAGTGATAGGCTCGACTTTTTGACTCTAAAGAAGGAAGGATAATGTAAGCATAGGCACGATTGCCAGCAGCGGGCAGGTGTAGGCAACCGTGACATACCTTCAAGTACTCGTTCGTTGCCTCTTGGTACTCCTTGGTCATTGTGCTCGGTGGATCGCGAGCAACAACACGCAAAGCCATGGTAATCCCGAGGGCCACTGCGATGCAGACCACGGTATAACCTGCAACTTTCCAGCCTTCACCTGGGGGGGGGAGAGCACGAGGGCCGTGTGGTCCAAAGGCAATCCAATATGCTAGAAATAGATGTGTCAGCCGACTCTTAAGAATCACTGTTTCCAACTTTGGCCATTTAAACTCCTGAGGGTAGAGATTGACGCAGGAAGCGTGTCTCGATCGTATGCAACAGAGATGAAGAGAAGGCTCCACTTACCAGCTTTCTTCTCAGCCAGAGTCAATTCATGCCAATTGGTCTTCATCCGGTCTCTCAAAGCCATCCACAAATCCGCTTGCTCCTGCGGCGGCATCTCTTCCCAGCGTTTCTCTATATTCGCGAGTGTCGGATTCGAGACGGCGTGTGCATGACGAGCCTGCTGGGATCCGGCATAGAGACATAGTATAGGCTGCCGAGATGTGCGCAGAACTGCGGCTTGGAGAGATGCGCTCTTGGTGGATGAGAGAAGGGGAGATGATGTTCGGCTGCTAGCAGCTCGTAAGATGGATGACCTCAGCATCTTAGAAGGACAGAGTTGAGAGCTGTCAGGAGAGAAAGCAACTACGTGATTACGCCAAAATCTGTAGTACAGAGATGTAGCTTGTTGAAGTCAATTTGTAGGGATTGAATGTGGTTGGCTAAGGATGTGCTCTGTTGGATTGAGGTTGATCGTTTGACGAAGACGAAATGTTCATTTTAGGTTATTTTAGGACAAAAAAGTCTTGTGTGCACGCCATCCAACACCATCCATTACGAATCCTATTCATAGACTCATGAATCCAATAGAATTGTTATCTATTTTTCTCGGGTACGTGCTGCATTACCACAGCAGCAAATTTTTCAAAATATTTTGATCTTCGATCGCTTTCCTTGCCATGCATGCGACGTCTCGCCATGGGGCGAAAGCGGAATAGATCGGAAAAATACTAAACTGAAAGCCGCCTGGAAAAGGAAGAGTTACAGCATTCCATCGGCAATAGCGGACCATAGAGAGAAACGAGCCAAAGTTGGTCTGCAGTGACTCTATGAAGGAAAAGTTCTTGCTGGTCATCTGGCGTCCAAAAGCATGAGGAAAAACAGAGATAGGATAGCTAAGAAAAAAAGCAGAGATCTTGACCCCCCACACAGCGATAAAGAAAACAAGCCTCACACCAGTTCGTGACTTAGAATCTCTCGAAGAAAATATTTCCCAGACCATTTACGATGCTCTCCCGATCAATTCTCGTAGATCTGTTACCGAGTTCCGGATACCCCGTTGTTTATGCTGTAGAAGTCGTAACAGAACCCGGATAGTTTGGATTCTTACTCCGTACCGTAAGGCCGAATTAGTCCCGGGTTAGGTCATCCGGCGGCAGGAACCAGCGGCTCAAGAACTTCTGCGGGTCTAGGCAAGGGAGATAGGGAAGTGACGCATACATTAGTTTGGTTATTAATCCTTGCCACATCATAAAAGCCCCGCCTACACCCCTCACTCCTCTTCCACAACAAAAAAACCTTTTCGGTTGAAAAGAACCGCAACAGAATATTCTCACCAATTCAATCCAGTTCTTTATAGCCAGGTAATAGCACCCATAAGTGTACGTGTGGATCCACCCCTATCAGCTACGAATTCTTTTCTTTTCTTATATTAACATTCGTATAGGAACAACATGGCACCTGTTAAGGTACACTGCTCTTATCACAATCATCGGTTTCATTCAGCTGAAGCAATTCTTCTAGGTTGGGATCAACGGCTTCGGTCGCATTGGCCGAATTGTAAGTGTTCTGGTCTGAAGCAACTCGACCACATTCTCTGACACTCTGATAGGTCTTCCGTAATGCGTTAGTACCCCAAACAACCTTATCAAATAGATAAGGTCCTTATCCAGCCAACGAAGAACGAGCTAACTAAATCCTATACAGTGTGGAGCATCCCGATATTGAAGTCGTCGCCGTCAACGATCCTTTCATTGAAACGCACTATGCTGTACGTTTCGTTCTCTAATTCATTTGCCTCTACCAAAGCCTTTAGGGGCGGTTAACACAGCTTTTGCACCAGCGTTATGTAAACAACGATGCTAACACGCCTACTGAATGATAGGTTTATATGCTCAAATATGACTCCCAACATGGCAATTTCAAGGGCGAAGTCACGTCGGAAGGTAGCGACCTTATCGTCAATAACAAGACCGTCAAGATGTATCAAGAGAGAGATCCAGCATGCATCCCATGGAGGGATTCCGGCGCCGAATATATCGTTGAATCAACCGGTGTCTTCACTACTACTGATAAGGCTAAGGCTCACTTGAAGGGTGGCGCAAAGAAGGTATCATAAGAAGCAGCCAACAAACCTCTAAATTTGCTAACTGGTGATTTTTATCGTCGCTCTGTAGGTCGTTATCTCTGCGCCTTCGGCCGACGCACCAATGTTCGTCATGGGCGTGAACGAAAAGACCTACTGCAAGGACATCGATGTCCTCTCCAACGCTTCTTGTACGTGCCCAATGAACAAGTGAATAAGAGACTAACCAACAACCCTAGGCACAACCAACTGCCTAGCTCCCATTGCTAAGGTTCTTCATGACAATTACACTATCATTGAAGGGCTCATGACCACCATCCACTCTTACACCGCCACCCAGAAAACTGTTGATGGGCCATCCGCCAAAGACTGGCGCGGTGGACGAACTGCTGCCCAAAATATCATTCCCAGCAGTACAGGCGCAGCCAAGGCAGTCGGAAAGGTCATCCCGGAGCTCAATGGCAAGCTTACTGGCATGGCTATGCGTGTGCCTACCTCCAACGTGTCTGTTGTTGACCTCACTGTCCGTCTTGAGAAGCCTGCGAGCTATGATGAAATTAAAGCGGTTATCAAGATAGCCGCTGAAGGCGAACTAAAAGGTTAGTCTCCACGGAAACATGATTTTAGGACCCTAGGCTTATGGAGATCGCAGGAATCTTGGCTTATACTGAGGATGAAATTGTTTCCACCGACTTGAACGGAAACAACAACTCCTCCATCTTCGATGCTAAGGCTGGAATCTCCTTGAACCCTAACTTCGTTAAGGTCGTATCTTGGTATGATAATGAATGGGGATACTCTCGCCGTGTCCTTGACCTGATTTGTAAGCGCTTGAGATCCTTACGCCCTAGAGATACCAGTGCTAACCCTTAGTTACAGCCTACATCTCCAAGGTGGATAATGCTTAGGTATCAACAGTGGGGATTCCCGCACTTCTGGACAGGCATGTGCCTTTTTCTGAAGGGGTTTCGACTGGGAATATGAAAATTGTACCAATCAACTTTTCCTTTGGGCGGATGATAAGAAAAGAGATGAATAAAATTGATTCTAGAAAACAAATTGGCACTGTTTTTTGCTTATGTGATAATACCGAAAGAACGTGACATTCAGAATATCTGACGCGATCCCTCATTGGCCAAGGTTTCGAGGTTCACAACGCTTAGGTCTTTGTATACTTCGTACATACACCATTCATGACTTAACGCAATTACCTAGGTACAACTTGTAACGCTCAGAGCTACTGGCTGGATCAGATTTCTTCACCCGTACCCCCTTAGTTTTTCTTGCGTCTGGTAAATTACTGCGCGCCTGGACTTGCGTTTCCCTCAAAGTATCCACTCATCGACGCGTTTGAGAGTAGGCTGTTTGCGCACTAATAAAGCTTTGAGTAGGGAGATTCGAAATCTTTCCTACTCTATTCCGCTGCCTGGTGAGATCTTGTGTTCGAAGTGGACCGGCTCTGTTGAAAACAGCTATTGTCCACCTATTAACACAGCACCTCCGCACTACAAGATTGCGAACCAGCACAACGGTGGCACTAAGAGCTTCATCTACCTGGTGGGTAGTTGGCTATAAATGCTATCATAAAAACTTCTCTCAGTGCTATTAAACTGTGCCTACTTGCGCGCAGTGGTCTGCGACATCTTGCATTCTCGATTTCAACAAACGCTTTCATCAACAACCTCAGCAGGTGTGTAGAGTACTACTTATGCCCCCGCTGCCGCCTTTGGCTAGGAGATCCAACCTTTATTGCGTTTTTCTCTCTTCCTTGAGTCTACCCGCGCCGGCCTACTTTTCAATTGGGGAGGTGGGTCATTATCTTTCGCTTTTAGGGCTTAAACCTTTGCGACCAGCCCCCCCAATTTTTGTAGGAGTTGCGCTTGCCTGCGCTTGCCAGCCCCACTTATTTTCGCAATAGCCATTTCTATACACCCACACAAGAGATCTACCTAGTTCTATGTTCGACAGTTCGTTGTGCTGACAGATACATAGACTTAAATTGAACATCCTGCATCATATTGCTTAAACTGAACCATCGATCTCTCCAGCACCCTAGCATACGACATGGGCTCGGTCGACGCAGATACAGATGTGGTAATGGAGGACGCTGCCAATAATGCCGTTGCCAGCGAACAGCATGCTGCGTCCACGGAAACAACACCGGAACAGCATTACATTATTGACATGGATGGCGTCATAGGTGCTTCGACCGTGGGATACCACCAAGACGAATCCATGGTTGAATATGATAATGCCACACCGGAGATTGAATCCTCGCCAAAGTCGCCGCCAAGGGAGCGCCCAGATCCGATACGCACCGGCTTGTGCTACGATGACCGCATGCGATTGCATGCAACTGTTGATACGAGTGATGTTCACCCAGAAGATCCTCGGCGCATTGCAGTCATCTATAATGCTCTTGTCCAAGCAGGTCTGGTTAACCAGTCAGAAGTTGTCGGTCGTGAAGAGGAGGATTCACGTTTCCTATTTACCATTCCTGCAAGAATGGCCGAGAAAGATGAGATTACTCTCAACCACACTAGTGAGCTTTACGATTTCGTTAAGAGCACTAATTGTAAGTCCCGAAATCTACATCTCCGCATACTTACTCATAGAAGGGCTGATTCTTGGGATAGTAATGGATAATAACCTTCTCCTCACTCTTTCCAGTGAGAGCGACTCGGTGTACTTCAGCAAGTATTCGTTTGAGTGCGCGAGTCTCTCTTGCGGGGGTGCTATCGAGACATGCGTGGCCGTTATGAGGGGCAAGGTAAAGAATGCGATTGCTGTGATCCGGCCTCCAGGTCATCATGCGGAACGCGCACATCCTCAAGGCTTCTGTTTCTTCAACAACGCGTGTATTGCTGCGCAAGTGGTCCAGAAAGCCTTTCCCCACACCTGCCGGAAGGTTCTTATCATGGATTGGGACGTGCATCACGGCAATGGCACACAGAACACGTTTTATAAGGATCCGTATGTCCTATACGTATCCATTCATGTCCATAAAGATGGGAAGTTTTACCCGCAAGGCGGTGCTGGGGGTTACGATAGGAGCGGGGCCGAGGCAGGTCTCGGCAAAAATGTTAATATTCCGTGGCCAAAGCATGGCATGGGTGACGGGGACTACATTTATGCCTTCCAGAACGTTGTCATACCCATCGCCTATGAGTATGACCCAGACCTAGTCATCATATCGGCTGGCTTTGATGCTGCCGAAGGGGACGAGATCGGCATGTGCAACGTATCACCAACGTGTTACGCCCATATGACGCACATGCTGATGTCTCTTGCAAGAGGCAAAGTTGTTGCATTGCTCGAGGGAGGGTACAACCTTGACTCAATCGCAAAATCGGCCCTTGCTGTTACACGCACGCTGATGGGAGATCCCCCTGAACGGAACGTGACAAACATGCCTTCTAGGGCAGGGTTTGAAACTATCCAGACTGTCATTCGACAGCAGGCTCGGTACTGGTACTCGCTTGGTGGGAAGCAAGTCCAAGTCCCTAAGAAAGTCAAAGCTGAGAGGATGCATGGTAAGTTATCTACCATTCTGATGCGAGGCAACTCCCCGCACTTCGCAGCTTTCAACTTCACCATCGGCACATATATGGCACGCTGACGAAAATGGGTAGATGTTATTCGAGCATATCAGAGCGAAATGCTCTACACTAAATTCAAGATGACCAAGCTCCAAATTTTCCGTGATCGAATCTCTCGTTCTTACGAGAATCAAGTGCTTGCTACGTGAGCGGCTAATCCCCTTGTCCTACCCCTTCCTAGAGTGACTGACAGGCGAGCACGCAGACCAAGCCATTGGGAAGCAAAGACCATCGTCATGATCGTACATGATCCGCAAGTATCCCCCGTCCATATCCCAAATCACTTCTAATCGGTCAGCTTTATAGGCCTGACATGACCGGGTTCCCCGACCCGATCACTAAGAAACTAGAACTTCACGAATCGTGGCTTGTGAGTCACATCTAACCTGTTGGACGAGATAACAGCTAATGTTCAAAGCATGACTCAGTGAAGATATATACCAAGTGGGCGGTACAGAAGGGTTATGCGGTGATTGACGTTAATATACCCCAATTCCTTACCGGCATTGAGGTGAATTCTTACTGGGCACTACATTAAGTCCCTAATGAGCTAATTATCTAAAGGACGACGATTACGACGCTAGCAAGGGGAAGTCTCGGCCGGGACCTCGCTCGAGAGCCGCCCCTGAATTGAGCTGGACAAACTCTTCAGAATCGAAAAAGAGATCCGTAGACGTGATCAAGGGAAGTGAGGAAGTCTGTGTATACCTATGGGATAACTATCTTGAGTATGTCGTCGTCCTGGAAAGGATGATCAAATTATCTAACAGGATGCAAAGAGTGAGCGATGCATCAAGCATAATCTTCCTCGGGGTCGGCCATGCAAATTATGGAATCCTTCATCTTCTGAACAGCCGAGGTGGGGAACACTGTCTAAATTCTCAGGTCATGCTGACATTTCTATCACACTAGATTGTTCTGAGCGAGTGAAGGGCGTTGTACAATTCATCGGCGACAGTCCAATCAAGCCTGTCCTCCGAGCCGTGACAGATGTACCTCAATGGTATTTCTTGGTAAGTGTTTTGTTAGCTTTTCCACCGGCTATTATGTCGGTACTGACTCTAGAACCTATACTAGAATTCCTACAACCTTGTGGCATCCAACCATGCGGTTTGGGACTCTTACTCCACCAAAAAACCTAAAAAGAAGTTCGGGCGCCTAGTTAAAGCCAATAGCACTATGGTGAACGATATGCTTCGGGACCACAAGAATGAAGTCACCCATTGGATTTGTTCCCAACTAGGTGAAACAGCACCCCCTGGCTCAATTGAGGACGTGGATGTCGGCAGCCCGAAAGACATTTTAACTTGAACATTAAATCCTCCATGACCATTGGTGCTTTTCTGCATCTTAGAACAACTTTTTCTCGGCTTGCATTGCATGGCGTTACAACCTAAAAGGATGGTTTGAATTTCTCACTGATGGCGGAATAGGTATTAAACATTATAGGGAAAGAGTTACCTTTCAAACAGATAGTACAGCGAGTACTTGTCCTGTCATATGGCTTGATCTTTCTGAAGTCAAATTCTCAATTGATGACCATCTTGATCACAATCGCCAAAATGACATAGCTATGTTAATACAACAGTTTCGAATTTTATTAACAATGTTTTCTCCATCCGAAAAAAATAATCCTCTTATGCTCATGTCGTCAGTTGCCTAGAAAGACATTTCCCGGAGCTAAAAACATAGCTGATCACTTACGATTCAAGACCTTAATAAAACTATAATTTTGGTCCATTTATAAAATTTGCTAATATATACAATGATAGTTATTTACATGCTTTACCTACGAACTAGTTTGCAGACTACCGGTTGAATCGTAGATGACCTACACATATAATTTCTAACTTCAATATCCATATATTGCCTCGAAACCTGCTGAGTTTGATTACTAAAGACTTTAAGTTTTAGACTTTTGAAAAACTTTTAAAGTTCTTTTAACAGGTTCCGTTTCAAAGAAACATATAACAAAGAAATATTCACAACACCGATACCGAAAGTATGTAAATTGCTACAAAAGAATCAGGCACCTGAACATGTGATCGCATTGTATGGTCAGTACGGCAAATCAACTTTTTCGAACCTATGTTGGAGTAGAAGGTAATTATAGTGGTTGTAATTTGCTGTATTATATAAACTGTTGATTCTTGAGATCTTGCTTTTGATAATAATATTAGATCATGTAGCTATCATCGTTTGTATACCTTGAAGTAATTAGCTGAAGGCGCGATGAAGCAGTTATATTTTATTGTTACTATTAAATAACTGTCATAGTCGAAGCTTGATACTGGAGTAATTTTTATTGAAATTATGAACAAGCGTAATCGTTGAGCAATTCATCCACGTAACTATAAGTTATAAAAAGAAAAAGAATGAAGCAAAAGCCTCTACATTTGGGCTTGAAATCATTCTGAAGCCAAAGTCCATATGACCGAACTCTGTGGAGCTCATAAGCCGAAGGGCTGATGATCTAAAGGTTGGGACTCGCTTTATGGTATACTCTCTAGTTGCTGAATCCACTTTAGTGAATTAAACAAAGGCTTAAGAAACAAAGACGTTCCGAAAATCCACTTGCCATTTGCTGTGCTCGATGGTGCTACCGAATACCGCTAACTCTAATAGTATCAGAAACTGTCGAGTTTTTTCTATGTATTGAGGCGCGTACAAGAAGAGGCAACCGGGGAAGATTCTGGCCATGACGTATAGTGTCGACTATTGAATTGAACACTTAATCGTCATCCATATCTGGAGGTTCAAGCTTAGAGTGAATATAAAGCTTTTCAATTTGAGCACTATGTTTCCCGAATTCCTCAACCGTGCTCATTCTCGTACTTTGAATTTGCTCCTCTAAAGATACAAGCTTAGAAGCTTGTTCTTCTTGAGTCTTAGAAAGCTCAGCTAGCTCAGTTCGTAGGATGTCGAAACTGCTGTTGTTTTGGAGCGCAGAGAATTTGTCGAATTTATCTGAAAGCTGCTGAATCCGCTCTTGAAGCATTGCTTGAGCCTTGCGCGCCTGATCGAGTTCTTGCTGTGCGTTTGTTTGGATTTGGCCGATCATATTAGTGGCAAGAATCTCAGTTGTGAGGTTGTTATAGCGGTAGTCCAAATGCTGCAAGCTCTGTGTGTTGGCCTCAAGCTTGGCCTCAACATTACTGGTTTTCCGCTGTAACTCATCCATTTTACCTTTGTGTAAGTTGAGATTGTGCTCGTATTCGCGTCTGCCGATCCCTACAACCGGAGGTTGTGCCGTGACAACAGGGACAATTTGGGGGGCCGGCGGAGGAGTCGCATTAACTTTGGCCTTGATGTCTGAAATAGATGAATCGAACTGCAAAACTGAGGAGTCTAATCTTGAGATGGCCTCATTGTGGTTCTGCCTCATTTCTTCGAGACTAGCTTCGAGCTCTGCTTTATTGTCTTCGGATAATTTGACTATGCGCTCGACCTCTGCTGCAATGGCACTATCCCTGTCGCTATGAATATTATATATATCCGAAACGCTCTCGGTGTTGGCGCTCAGCCTTGCCTCGAGATCTAATAGTTTCTGCTGAATATCTGCAATGACAGTTTCGTCCCAAAACGATCGTTCCACAGGAGAGGTTGCTTTCGCATTATCACGGGCATTTGGCATGGCTGTATCTGCTTCATCCTTGGCTTTGCGGTTTTCTTGTTGTTCCTTGATAGAGACGACATCCTTTTCGAGGGTTTCAATGGCTTGGCCCACGACCTCTCCGAGATCCGCGCTGGTCTTTTCGAGCGCCGCAATAAACTCCAACAGTCCACCAGAACCATCCTCGCCTTCCACAGTAATTTTTAGTTCTTTAAACTCTTTGTTCTGGCGTTCTAGTATGTTAATAATCCTCCGAAGTTCCTCTCGCATCTTGTCGACATCAAGCCTCAGGTTTGGGAATTCGTCGAGCCGGCTTTGCATCTTGTCCACTCGGCCAAAAAGACTACCGACCCCTTTGACCTGATTCCTTATATCTCCAAGGCTGCCCCGTAGATCCGCGAATTGTCCCCGCAAATCCGCAAAATCCCTCTGTAAGGCCGAGATATCCTTCTCAAGCCGCCGAACAACCTCACTATCTATACTAGGACCGCTGCTGGACATTACTCTCGATGCAATAGCTTCGATAATCCTATTCCTCCCCATTTCTTCTTCTTTAACCTTGCGGTTAAGATCGTCAAGGTCTTTCTGAGCCCGGGTCTTATTGTTCATTTGTTGCTCGCTTAGAGAAGGGTATTTTTCATGGAAGCGACGACTGTACTCGAATGCTTGAGTAACCCGATGGAACTCCTTCCCCGCCGCTTCACGTTTCATTTCCATTGATGCCAGCTGCAAGGTTCTGTTGGAGAATTCGAGCAACACGGAATGGAGCTCGTTTTTCTGTCTTGGCGGGCCGAAAACAGGTGTACCTGGGGTGTTGGGTGTTCGACTACCTGATCTCGTGCCCGAACCCCCTTCAGCGACGTTTGATGGGTCCATGTCCATGACGCCGGGTTGGCCGGTTTCGGTCGTAGGGCCAGAACGAGTATCGATACGTCCCACAAGCCTAGGGTCAGGAGGTCTGAATTGGTTTCCTTGTTGATTAGAGTAGCCTTGGGTGATAGCTGACTTGAATGGTGTGGGTTTTGCGCCTGCGATAGAGTGAATGTTAGCTTTCATTATTCCTAGCTAATTGCGTTGCCGGGAGTTTAGATAATCTAGAAGGTTATGAAATTTATATTGGTCAAATCTTCCCAACAGCGTTCTGACAAAGCATCTGCCGTATGGGGAGTGTAGATGACATGGACTCAACATCGGTGGCGGGGGCTCAAATGACGTGAACGCACCTCTAGGCCCAGTCGGAGCACTGCCAACATCTGGCCTTACTCTGTCGTTTCGGTCTCTGTACTCACGATGATCTCGTGGCCGATCTCTATCCTCTTCTCTTCGACTCGGCGGTGGAGAACGCCTGTCGTGGTGGCCACGATCTACACTGCTGCGACGGCCGCCGGATCGAGATGGAGGAGGAGGTGGTGGAGGAGGCGGTGGATAGGCCACTCTTCTGTCTGGGCCGAAACCCATCCGAGGATCACGCGATGGTGATCGATGACCGTTATCACCGAATTCGCGACGATTATACTGTTCATTAGAACGCCAGTTATGCATCTTGCTAGAAGCAGAGCTAGAAGACCTCTGGTCTGTTTGGTTGGATGCAAGGTGTGTATGCGAATGTGTTTGATGAAAGTGCGGATTGGCAAATGTTGTGTGTTGTGGGGGAGGACTTAGACGAGAGTTGCGGGAAATGAATTCCGAGGTGGGCGACGTTATGGCGTTCGATTGTACACTGTTTGGACTAGTTGCGGCAATCTTTGGCTTCTGGCTTTGGCGCTCCTCGAACCAGTCCTGCGCACTGGCTCTCTGCTTTCTTTTTAAGGAAAACTGTGTTTGACCCGTCGAAGAGCTATTACTGTGTTCGTTCCCCTGGTGTAGGCTACCGGGCTGCTGCCAGCTTTGTATTACTGAACCCTGCTCCTCCTGAAGTGGCTTGCTCATAGTTCGAGACGATGAGGTCGTGTCACGATTGTTGTGGGGGTGGTTGAACATCTGACGGTGTTTGCGCTCCACAACACCATATGATAAATTTCACAAGACCATAGTTTCCTATAAGCTCGCCCGATAATTGAGGTGAATTTTGGTGACTGCTTGCGCTTCAAAAATCTGAATTCCGCGAATCTCGGCGAGCATTGTCAGTTGAGCACGTTTAATATCTCTGCAAGACACTGAATACCTACTCTGCTTCCTCACCTACTGCTGCTTATCTATATCTTAACCTTGAGCCTCTAGCCGAAGCCTCTAAGCCGTTGCTGGTAGGGACTACTATATGACAGATAGAAGCTGTATAGAACCACCGAGCATGTCAGGGATGGTCGCTGAATGTGAGATTGTTCAACCGAGTCAGCCGTTCAAAGGGGAGAAAGCCCTTTGGCCCTAAGTATAGTATATATGTGACTTCAAAGTGATTCGAGATGTGGTGACGACCGTCGACAACTGAAGTCTGAGATCATGCACATAGTAGAATGTGATCACACGGGCGGAATTGGCACTAAAGTTTTAATTGTGAATAGTTAATCAAATGGGCTAGGTGGGATGGATCTCGTACATGTTCTGTGAACGGAATTACTGTTTCTCACTGAGAAAACCAATCAGCTCAGTATTAGCCTAATCTGTCTTGTAAGATAGCTTAGAGGCAAAGTCGTTTGCGTGAACCGCGACGTCAACGCGCGCTGTGAAAATATTGTCACGTGAGCGCGTTTACCTGACCCTGGACAAGCACACAACCGTTTTCTTCAACATGTAACGACATTGCATCATCCTTGAAAAATGGCCGCAGTAAGCCCTCTTAGGGCTATAAGTCCATCGAAGCTGCTGACTCACACTATAGGCAATCTCCACCGTCTCTGAGTCGAAAGAAATCCGGGGTTTAAACCTCGTAGCTGCGCATTCTCATATTCGGGGCCTGGGCGTCGAGCCTGACACTCTAGAACCAAGAGCATCATCTCAGGGCCTTGTGGGACAGCTGAAGGCAAGGAAGGCTGCTGCTGTGATTCTGCAGATGGTGAAGGAGGGAAAAATCGCTGGGAGGGCAGTTCTGATAGCTGGGCCACCTAGGTAAGTAGAGCACTCTTGGCCTAGCCTTGTGTGCCTATATTACTCTTCCGCTTGACTAAATCGGGATAATTACTTAGAGCCTAAGGCTAATGGGCTGTAGCACTGGCAAAACAGCGATAGCGATGGGCATGGCGCAATCTCTTGGTCCTGATGTCCCCTTCACCATGCTAGCTTCCTCGGAGATTTTCTCGCTCGAGATGTCTAAGACCGAAGCTCTTACCCAGGCATTCAGAAAGTCAATAGGAGTCCGGATAAAGGAGGAAAGCGAAATGATTGAGGGAGAGGTGGTGGAGATCCAAATCGACCGGAGTGTGACTGGGGTACGAATGCCCGATTTATCAAACAATTCTCTACTTTTGAGGATAGGATGGGTGGCTTGCGCTTATGCTAACGAAATTCTGGACAATAGGGCAATAAGCAGGGGAAACTGACCATTAAGACAACCGATATGGAGACGATCTATGATATGGGCACAAAGATGATTGATTCCATGTCGAAGGAGCGCGTGATGGCGGGTGATGTAATATCAATCGACAAATCCTCCGGCAAAATCACGAAACTTGGCCGCTCCTATACACGTTCCCGGGATTACGATGCTATGGGAGCCGACACTAAGTTTGTTCAATGTCCCGATGGGGAGCTTCAAAAGCGTCGTGAGGTTGTCCATACAGTTAGTTTGCACGAGATCGATGTCATCAATTCACGCACACAGGGATTTTTAGCTCTCTTCTCTGGTGACACGGGTGAGATTCGTAGCGAAGTCCGAGATCAGATCAACACCAAAGTTGGAGAGTGGAAAGAGGAAGGCAAAGCCGAGATTGTGCCTGGAGTGTTGTTCATCGATGAGGTGCACATGTTGGATATAGAGAGTTTCAGCTATATCAACCGCGCTTTGGAAGATGAACTTGCACCAATCATTATTATGGCTAGCAACCGTGGCAACTCACGAATCAGAGGGACGCATTATCGTTCCCCACACGGCTTGCCTCTCGACTTCCTCGACCGCGTTGTCATCGTTAGCACACATGCATATGACAAGGAGGAAATCGGCCAGATTATTGCTATCCGTACCGCAGAGGAAGAGGTCGATATCACTCCGGATGCTCTCGCCCTGCTTACAAAGATCGGCCAGGAGGCGGGGTTACGGTATAGTGCAAATTTGATCACGACAGCAGCATTGATTGCCTCCAAGAGAAAGGCTCCCAAAGTGGGGATTGAGGACGTACAGAGAAGTTTCCAGCTTTTCTATGATCCAGGACGGAGTGTCAAGTTTGTCACGGAGTTTGAGAAACGGTTTATTGGGGAGGAGGGCGCTGTGACGTTCTCAGTGTCTAATGGTGAAGGGGACGCTATGGAAATTTCCTAGATTCAAGACAGGGCCTAAACGCTTTATGTCTTTACGATCGGAGAAAAAATGCTTGGGATAAAGCACTGTATACTAAGGCCGAAGCCGATCGCTCATATAGGGTTTACATCTCGGCGCTGGCAGGCATTGTTTGAAAATGTAGTTATTTCGTAGAACCGATGCAAGCAAAAATGCTGGCCTGGTGAGTTCGATCTATGCTGACATCAAATACTAAATCTGCTAGTACGTTTGAGGTTTTTCCCCGCATTCATGATCCCATGCGATCATCCGCGAAACGCCGCAATGCAGTGAGCCCAAGATTCCAGACGCCCGCCCCTCGAGGAAGATCTTAAACTGAGGCTACCTTTAGACTCAGTACTGTTACTTCAAATTCCTGCCTCCAAGCCTTTGGCCCTGACTCTCCTTTTTCTCCACACTCTTCCCCTTGCCTTTGCCCTTCTCCTCAGCATCCGAATTTGCCGTGCTGTCCCCTTTGCGCTTTAAACCCGACCTCAGGGTCTGGCCAGAACCCTGAAATCTCGGCTGCTGTTGCTCGTTCTCCTTCTCTGCCATCGCGCTATCTTTGTTTCGCAGCGGCTTGATCTCATATCCAAAAAAGAGCTTTCCTGGGGGCAACCGGAGCGGCTGGGGGCCATTTGTCTTTCTGGGCACCGTGGGCAATGCTGAAAGAAGAGGATTGGATGAAGTCCCGGCGACAGGGGTGGATGGTTTACCTTGCGGCGTTGAGGCCTTGCTACCCTTTTTGCCTGACAATCGGTGTCCGCTAAGCAAGAAGTTCGAAGATGCGGCTTTCCCACCCGTAGCAGCCGCTGTCGATGATGGGGCGATGGATGAGTAGTTGATGGCTTGGGCCATAGAGCCTTGGTTGTGTAGCATTCCACCATGAGGTAGAGCTCCTAAGATACCCCGTCCACTGGCAGGCGTAGATGTGTTACTACGACTAGGTTCTACATATCCAACGGGAGGCGCAAAGTCAACCTCGATATCAGTTTCGAGGACACTGATGGCATGCTTATCGGTTTCGGGCTTTACTTCTAGCACAGCGATTTCGAAGATCTGGTCGTTATAGGCGAAGGAAAAGACATCCCCCTTTGACAGCGCGGAGAAGTTGCGCATTGCATTTTCGAGAACGGCTTTAGGATCTGATATATCAAGGAAAGAGGTGCTTTGGGGTTGGAGCTTGATAAATGACCCCGAGGGAAGGTCGGTTGATTTTATTTGGATTAGATCGCCCGGTTCGAGGAGGAGAGTTTGCATAATCTGTGAAAGTGGATTAGTGAATCGCTTCACAATCGCTTACTAACATCGTAACCGGGAACAGGTGCAAGTTATTTAACAGACTGAGTAGATACATACCCAGAAAGGTAGATAGATCTTGCCTTCTTCAGCAATGAACTCCAAAACGCCAGCGTGTGTCATTCTCTCCTTCGCACCGTTGATGAGCTCGAAGAGCATGGGATACGTAATATGTAATCTTGTAAGTTTGTCCAACGCACTTGGTGGCATGATAACCTTCCCGCCGTGGTTCACATTGTCGCGCTCTGGGCCAGGTAACATTGCAACCGGATAGCACCTATAGAACTCGTCAAACCGACGAGGTACCCCGGAGTGCGCATGTCGGAGAGATGGATGCAAAAGATCTTCATTGTCGTAGAAATTGCCGCCAAACTTAAAGATATATTAGTGATGAAAGCGGGAGCGTGGAAAACGCACTCACCATGTTGATAAATCGACAATAGAGCTTTGTTAATCTGCGCTATCAAAAGAAGAGTATTGCGGTAGGGCTTTGCTTAAGCAAGAGTCTAACTGTGTTCTTCGGTGTCGCGGTTAGGCTGGGGCGCGATATTAGGCTTACAGGCTCTGAAGTAGGCGAGTGTAGTGTCGTGGTGAAGGTAAGCGAAGCACTCTGAGATATGATGACGCACGCAGAGCCGCACGATATCACTTATCCTAATCCGGAAATGGTTTTCTACCTCATCGGAACCGCTCTGCTTCGGTGTGTGTGTTCATTTTGACCACATTTCACTATAATGTCAAGTTTCAGACCCGCACCTCGGCCAAACCGAGCAGGTGAGGCTTTTGCCCGCACCCATCACCTTGAAACTGGCGGCGGACCTCCATCCTCCAAGAAACCCCGCTTCGACGTCCGCAATCCTTCCGCTCTTGCTCCCGACATCCCAGAGGAGGATGCAATTCTAGATCTCGATGAGATCGGCAAAAGCGGACAACGAACGAAGAGGAATGCCGTGAATCTTGATGGTTATCACAGCGATAGTTCAAATGAAGGTTTTGATGCTCGGGCAGAAGCAAGGGCCTCGCAAGCAAAGAAAGGTAGTGATGGTAAAGGAGACGTAGAGGATAAAGATGACATTTTTGCGGAAGAAGAGTCTGATGATGGAGGTGTGGGCAACGGTGGGAAGGCCACGGAAACGAAAAAGAGGAAAGACGTGAGGTTTTTAGACGAAGAGGAAATTGTGGGTCAAGTTGCGGGTAGCAAATCAGGCGGGCATGTGTCAGCCAACTTTTCTCTGGGTACAACCGGAAAACCCAAAGAAACTTACAGCAGTAGCAGTGAGGATGAAGGTCCGGTAGATGAGGAAATCGATGAGGAGGTCGGTGCTGGTGGACTTAAAAAACATGCTCCTAAATTGGATGCATTCAACATGAAAAATGAAATGGAAGAGGGGCGATTTGATGCGCAGGGGAATTTTGTGCGGAAAGCGCAGGACCCGGATGCTGTCCATGATAGCTGGCTGGATGGTGTTTCAAAGAGGGACATGAGGCGTGCGTCGGAGGCGGCAAAGAAACGCGAAGAGGAGAGAAGGCGAAAAACCCTCGAAGATGATCGCCTTGTAACTGCAGATGTGCTGAAGGGTTTAATTATCCGATTGGAGAAGGGCGAAACTGTCCTAGAAGCGTTGGCAAGGATGGGGAAAGGGAAAGAGAAGAGAAAGAAGCCAAAGTGGCACAGCAGAAACAAGCATCTACGAGGGGGGGCAGATAATATGGATATTGATACAGGAAAGGAACCGGAAGACCCAGTTGAGACGAGACGACGCGAAGATGTGGAAGCTATCACTGGATCAGCGGATGTTTTGCTCACTCGTGGGCAAGTGGAAATATATGAAGCTACTCGCGAATTGCTAATCCGTCAGTACCGGCGAGAAACCGGCGAGGACTGGGTAGACCCGTCTAAGGCTGTAGAGCCGGGAGGGGGAATTGATGATCTTCAAGAAACAAAGCAATGGGAGTACAAATGGACTGACGGCAGGGATAGAGGAGAGACGTATGGGCCATATGAGGGACCTGCAATGGTTGCGTGGCAGAATGCTGGGTTTTTCGGTGAGGGAGTGGAGTTTAGACGTGTGGGGCAGGGGGGATCTTGGACTCGAGTTGCAGATTTTGTATAGAAGGGTATTCCACCACTCTATAGGAATATTGAGATGGGGAGTTAGGTTTAACGGCTGGTTACGGACCCGGTTGGAGAGTCGGCTGGGCATGCTTGCAATCTTCCGACCACCCAGGTGGCAAAATGTAGATGTCGCTGTAAAGGAACTTTGGTGGTTGAGCGCACGCATAAGGATTGGCAGATAACGCTCCTTTCCTCAATCATCAGGCGTTCCTAGTTGGGGCATGACTGCTACCCATGGGCACTGCCCAAGCAGAAACGAGATTTCGTCCAGAAAGTCACAAATATCATGTTTATGACCGTTTTTGTGTTGAGTGAGTGAGCAGGCAACATCAGGCAGTCTGCAGACTTCTAGGTTGTCTGTCTACGATGACACACACTTTGGAGCCTACGGGACATCGATTTATTTCCCCAGGCTAGTCGAGCAGCTTTGCTGATAGGGTTTTACTGTACGGTTTGCGTACTCGGCGCTATGTGTCGTGCACATACCGAACCTCGCTTGGTGCATTTAGGTAGGAGGTGGCCTCGCATGGATCTAGGTATATTGCATAGATAGATTGTTTCTGCCGCGACGACTGTTTCCGTATAGCTGTATATACCCAGTTCTATATGTCTCTCGAGCTACCTCCTTACTTATCTCGTTCTGGACCACAGGCTACCCCCAATATCCTTCCTGTACCGAACCGCACCGACAGATATCTAGCCAAGGAAATGACAGCGCAACCGACCTATTTCTATACTTACGTATGCATTTCTCCCCTAGCTAGGGCTCAGACTAGGAGGCAATACCCAGACTCGAATCCGGCATTTGGAGATGGCGTGTGTGCTAACATTTAAGGTGGAGTAAGAGTATAGTCTAGCAAGAAGATACAGGGAAGGAGACTACCCAGAGTTGGGGCACCGAAATTTCAATCCTATCAGGGTATCTCTTCTAAGTGGGATAAGCTACGTCTCAAAATCGCAGAGGCACAGGAAAAATATCTTCCGATTGCGTTCAACTGGGCAAGCAGATGCAGAGTAAAACGATATTAGTCAATGGATTGAATCGAAGATGCAACTGGCGGAACTTTATTCTTCTAACCCAAACGGAGTTACATATCTGTGCTTGTACGACTTCGTCCTCCGAAAAGATGAAAAGCGCTTACATCACGGCCCGACGCTAGCCGGATAGTCACATATTCGCCCGTTTTCCATTCAACATTGCAAATCATTCGCAATCATGGCCTCAAAATTTCCTAAGCAGCAAATTAACTTCAAGAGAGGCTGGCCGAACCCAAGCCTATTACCAGTCGCCCATATCAAAGCAGCTGCTGACACTGTTCTATCCAACCCCTCCATAGCAATCCCAGGACTATTATATGGCCCGGATCTAGGTTACGAGCCTTTAAGAGAAGAAATTGCAAAATGGCTCACTAAATTCTATGCCCCAAGCAACCCTATCCTGTCAGGCAGGATCTGCATTACTGGCGGCGCGAGTCAGAATCTTGCATGCATTCTCCAAGCTTTCTCGGATCCACTATATACCAGGAATGTCTGGATGGTTGCACCAACTTACTACCTAGCGTGTGGGATTTTCGAGGACTCTGGGTTTGCTGGTAAGTTGAGAGCTGTGCCGGAGGATGAGGAGGGAATTGATATGAGGTTTCTGGGACAGGCGATCCTGAAGAGTGAGGCGGCGGCGCGGCTGGAAGGGAATGACAAGCCTGTGAGAAGAATTTCCTCAGAGTAGGATATGTTCCAAGCACATTTTCCGAGTTTTCAATGTTTGAGTGCTCTGGAGTTGTGCAGCATACACTCCCGAGGAATGTTTCAGATTTTCGGGCCCTTGGAAGCAATGGGGCCCTTGAGCGTACACGTTTCATAATCGTGTTCCGATGATCGCAGACGTGTAAGCTCTGAAGTGCGTATACTGGACCCTCAAGCACTTGGAGGTGCTGGAGTCCTAGGGTATACATTTTTCTCAGGCATTTTCGGAGATATATAGATGTAGAGCTCCTGACAGCGGTGCGACGTTGGGTGTCATAAGGGCGCTGACAATGGCTGTTTCATTTGGTGTTGGGAGATGGACCTCAAGACCTGCTAACTAGATGTTAGACTCTTCTGTGATCTCTAGACGGTCTAAAGAGAGACTAAGGATATGTAGTCACACCAGAAGCACCACCTAAGCACCGTTGTGCGAACCTTCATCCACCTCGATATCTTGTATTTGCTCGAGCCTTATTTCCTTGATCTCCACGTTTACATAATACATGTAGCTAATCAAGCACCTTATTCCTAGACTATCAAACCCAACAGACCATGGGGTAAAATATACAGCCACATCATCTACGCCGTCCCTACGTTTTCCAACCCGTCATCCAAGACAATGTCTCTCGCCCGACGATCAGAGCTGGTCCATCTCGCTCGAGATTATGACGCTCTAATCATCACCGACGACGTATACGACTTTCTCCAATGGTCTGTCTCAGAGGAGGTAGATTCAGCAATAAATTGGGGCAAAGCTGTATTGCCCCGACTAGTAGACATCGACCGGGAACTGGATGGCGGAGCTGAACGAGGAGGGGCTGATGGATTTGGGAACGTTGCTAGTAACGGCTCTTTCAGCAAGATCATAGGGCCGGGTGTTCGAACGGGGTGGAACGAAGGCACAGACAAGTTCACATTTGCCCTATCTTTGACGTACATACCTCAATCCCCTGGACAGGATTTACTAAATATGAACGCGCTAACAACTAAGCTAGGGGCTCTACCAAATCCGGCGGTGCGGCCTCCCAACTGACAGCCACGTTCATCTTCCAACTCTTACAATCCCGCACCCTCCACCACCACATCCTACGCACCCTTCAGCCTTTCTATGCCACCAACTACCGCACTCTCCTGGTAGCTATAACAACGTACCTTCTTCCCCTCGGCCTAACCCTTCAATCCCAACCCGCTCGCGAAATCGTCGGGGGATACTTCGTCTGGCTCACCCTACCCCCGCCATTGACGGGCAAAGAGCTCTCGCGGCGGGCACTAGAAGAGGAGAATTTAATTGTAACGTTTGGGGAAATGTTCGAGGTGAAGGGGGATGAGGAGGGGGCGAGGTTTACGAGGGAGTTGAGGCTCTGTTTTGCGTGGGAGGAGGAGGGGAGGCTGGTTGAGGGAGTGGAGAGGTTGGCGTGTGTGATAAGGAGGATGAAGGGGTGAGGGGATTTTGCTGGCAGGCTTTTCGGGCAGCTGATCGAGATTTCCTGCACCAGATTGGATTCGTGACTATGTTGTTAGTTGCGGTTTTGGGAATAATCGGTTGACGTGTGTGCAGCGCCTACACATGATCACACATAAAAGCAGACTGAGAATGATTGAGGGAGCTATTTTCTGAATTTTAAAACCTCGCTTCTGGAATATATACTTTGCACATTGAGGGGACGCTTCGAATTGGGCGGGGATGAAACTCTTCTTCTTCCCTTTTGTAACGTACGTACTAGAGTTATGGATGGGTTGCCGGTGGTGATGTATGACGTCATGAGGTGTTTCGCGGGGGGAAGGGGAGGGTTCTGAGGCCGTGTGGAAAGGAGAGGAAGGTATATATACAAATTAGGAGAGCTAGGGTATTCTTTTGTCGTATATGTACCTCCACGCAGAGCCGGATCGAGCAGGTGCGGGAATTGTGGTGCAGTAAGCTTTATGCAGGCCACTACGAAAAAAGAAAAAAAGCCTCACTGATATCTGAATGCTATTTACGGTTTATGTTGACTATTAACGTCAAAAGTGATATTACCGGTCTAACACAAACACTCTAGGTTCCGGAATGACAGCCTGTCTAAGCACCAGCGCTTTGTTTAGGGCGCAGTGCTCTCGGGTGATCGATCCTGGTGGTTTTAGGCGTTGCGTTAGCAGTCGCGGCGGTATTTATATGTGAACCCCGACTATAGGTAGAGGCGGCCTGTCGCGGCTGAGTGTGGAGTCTATAGTCCATAAAGAGGGACTGGTAGCAAGTATAATAGCACAAGTTTGGGGCGCTACACGTCGCTCTCCAAGTTCTCATTTCCCACAAGTTTCGGTTATCTTGAGCTGGCTAGCTAGCTGCTAGACAAAGTTTATGCTGATATATCGCGGGGGTAACAGAGTGTCGTTTAGAAGGGCAGTCGATGCTATCATGGGTTTGCCGGAGCCGTATTTGATTTCGGTTTCTGCTTCGCAAAGGTAGCCGCTACGATAAGTGGGAAGACAACCGTAGCCTCGGCGTAGACCTTAAAAAACATCACATTATCAGCACAAACTGCCCATCATATGAGCCAACGTAGATCTGGAGAAAAGAGGTAAACCTTCACGGTATCTCCACCAGCCTTGATCTTCCCCCAACTAACCGCCTCATCCGGTCTTGCACCCGCATCACTTCCGTCAAACTCCTGCGCCGTATTCACGTATACCGCGCTCTCAGCTCCATTCCTCATCAGACACGCATTCGCAATATGGTGTTTCACTACGCCTCCGCCTAGGATAACAATGCCAGCGCGTTTCGCTCGCACCGCGATGGTGTTGATCTTGCGGATGTCTTCGACAATATCGATGCGGAGTTGTAAGGGCGAGGATCGAAAAGTGTGGAAATAGAGCATATCTCCCAACGAACCATCCGTGAGAGCCGGGCAGAAGATGGGTATTTGGTTCTTGGCAGCCCAGTATAGGACGGAGCTTGGGTCATCGATCTCGACGCCTAGACGGTGAATAACTTTACTTGGAGTCCAGACTAGCGGTTCCTCGCCACCTCTCTTTTTGCTATCCTCCTGCTCCTCCAGCATCCGATCCAATATAGGAACGACCCAATCCTCAAACGCGCAGTAGTTGCTATTCGGGACAATCAGATTGCCTATTCGATTGAGGCCTTGAGCGCGCAGCCGGGCACCAGGGGTGGTGAACTCGCCAAGGTATGTGGGAGCGAGGCATTTGATGAGATCCTCTTCAATACCGCCAGCGGTGGTGACGATGGCGGAGACGTGGCGATGTTCAGCGAGGTAACGGATGGTTTCGCGGAGGCCAGAGGATATGAGGTTGCTGGTGTAGCCGAGGAAGATTGTGGTTCCTTGGGAGGATTCAGGGTCATGCCAAGTGCGCTGATTAGTATGTCAGGACAGATCGATGGATGGGAAGACGGCAAGGTATGATGATTGGCGGAGTAGCAAGCCACAAACCATATCTTCAACAATCCTCACCGCCTCCGCGACGGCGCTAGCCTGAAAGCCCATCCCCGCCATCCCTCCGACCAACTCCTCCACCGTGATGCGCCCACCCCTCTCCTTGTACTCATTGAATTCCACACCGCGAACCGGCCTCGAGCCCTCTGGCAACGGCTCAGAAGCTTTCAGCACGGCATCTGTCGCTGTCGCGGGCGCGACACAGTCACGCCTAGGCTCCGGAGCCCCGTTTGGTGTTTCAGTTGTTGACATTGGATCTTGATCTTGCAGGCGCCACAACGATACCGTGCAGGGGGGGCTAATTCCGGCAGTGTAATTTCCTGCTGGTACGGCTGTGTGCCCTCGAAGTGCGGCTGGGTGAGAAACGGGCAAAGTAGAGCCTAAAGGACGGGCGGGTTGTGTCAAAAAGTGAACTACTGGTCTATGCAATTTCGACGTTACAGAGAGATTGAAAGCATGCTGTTCCAAGATGAGCAACCATTTGGATGAAAAACCATGTCGAAGGGAGACGTGCATCCTCAGCCCGTATCCGTTGCCGCTGGCGAATCAGAGGCGCCTTGCAAGGAACGGTACCAGACCCATGCATGCAGAGCTACCTTCCGTGCAGCTCTAAAAACCCCCACTGCGTGACACCAGACACGTGTGCTAGGGCAATAATAACGAAAGGGTGTGCGGAGTACTACGTCGTACCTACATAGAGTTTTTCCGCGGCGTCTCCTCTGTAGGGTTACATAGGCCAACTCCAGTGCTCGGAAGCAATACGCACAAGATGCGGCAGGACACAGTAGAGTACAGTAGAGTAGTGCAGCGTATACTATACATGTTGTACTTGCTTGTATGTGCATAGAGTCCTATCGGAGAGGCAGCCGCGCTACGGGAGTTGTCAGCCTGGAAACCTGTGGACCAATCGGCGCCACCCGTCACACATTTTCATCGAAACAACCCTGCGGCTGGGGTCAAGTTGCGGCTTTCGCTTGCTCCTGCAAGATGGGATTTGGAGACGCGAGACTAGGATCAACCTGACTTAGTCGCTCTCTTCTCTACCTTTGACGAGAGAGAGATCATCCCAGTCCTACCTTCAACATATCTCACGCAAAACGACCGATCCTCATCATCAGTGCGCTGGGCCTCATCTTGGCTCCGACCTCTGTCGACTTCTGTCACCTCTGTGCAGCGCGCGCTCTCATATCGAATCGTTTCTTACTTCTTTTTCTTGTATCATCCGATCTTTCAACCACACGTCGCTCTACCGGTTCCAACGGCGTTCGAGAACGTCTCTGCGGAAGGCGCATATTCCTTGTGTAGGGGTCCTCCAGAAGAGCGCCCGTCGTCGTACGAGAGCGTCTACTGCGTAGGAGAGAGATCCTGCCACGTTCAACTTTTGAAGGCCAGGACCCATCGAGGTCTAATTTGTCACTGGGCTTGGAAAAACGCCCAGCTGCGCGCGCGTTTGACGGCATCGACCCATCGCCTTTAAACGCTGCTGTCTCGTAGATCAGGTGACCGAGACTCGCTCTCGGCACAAACTAAGCTTTGGATCTTCACGTCCCGCCCAACAGTGGACTGACCTTGTACCGGAAAAAGGCCTTGGAGTCGCGGTGAACTGTTCCACCTCTAAATCCCCATTAAGGCGGAGTTTCGGCACATCGCCACGTCCCGTTCTAGCCCTTGTCTACGCCGGCAACATTGAGATACAGTCAGTTCATCACCTCGACTATGTACTAGATGGCTTACCGCAACGCCAGCCAGAGCGCGGGAGACCCACGCTATACGCCGAGGCATTCATCGCCGATTCGGTATGGGGATAGGCGCACATCCCTTCCATATGGCTCTGGCCCTGGGCCTGGATCGTTGGCTTCCAGAATCCCAGATCCGTCGCGGCCATCTACGGAGACCAGCAGCGGAACTGCCCCGCCATCTAATCCAAGAGAGGTTCCAATGCGTGAGCCTCCAAAAGGTCCACGTGCCCAGTTCGACCCATCTCGAGGTCCTGGCCTATTAGGTGGAAGACTTGCTCCGCCGCCTCAAGGCCCAAGGCGGGCGAATCCCCCTCCGCCACTGAGAAGCAGCTACAGTTCTAGTAGGGACTTCCATGATCGTGACCGCGATCGTGATTTTCGGGACTCTAGAGATCAATTCAGAAGTGACAGGGACCACCGGAGAGACAGAGAGCATGACCGAAGTAGGCGACCAGCATCGCCACTAGTCGGGAGAGGCCGCTCGCCACCACCGCCGCCTCGAGAGCCAAGGGACCCCCGCGACCTTCCTTCAAGAGAGGTGGAGTTCATTCGCGGGAGGAGAGACTCAAAGGATGGCCCTCCATCTGGTAGCTCCTCTTCGTCTGACAACCCTCCCCAGAGCGGAGGGATTCCTTTTAGCCATGGCAATATGGCCGCTCGTGGACGCGGAAGAGATGATTGGTCATTCGGTTCTAGGGGGAGAGGGTTTGCGCCCCCGCCCAACGATCGGGAGAGAGCTCCCCATGTCTCAAGTCGTTCGAAAGAGAGGAGGTGGGGGCCAGACACTGACAGAGACCGAGAGTATCGGGGACGAGAAGACAGAACTAAGTCAGGCAGAGAGGAGAGAGAACGTGAGGCGGAGAAGTGAGTGGTTCTAGTTTCTTTCTTTTTCATATCAACAGATTATTCCGATCACGCGTTGGTAGGGCTTGGCAACAGAGATGCTTGGGTACTTTTTGAACTACCTGGATGGTACCCAAACGAATTGGGATCAGTACCATCTACTAGGCTCGACCTCAGCCTAGCCTAACGCATCATTGGCCTTTTACTTGATTGCGGCCATTTTACTTTGCTTTAATTTCTCATTGGCTATGGACAACAACCCTCTAATATAAAGTATGACCCAGCAGATATAAACGGGACCAACGCCTTGCCATCAGCGCTGAGTCTCGGCCGGCCAGCGCAGCACTCACCACTCCGGCGACCCCGCATCAAGCAAGTTCTCCACGTTCAGCACATTCCGAAACTCGCGGCCCGGATGGTCGTGCTTCGGACAACCGGGCTCCTGACGGCCGTACCCCCGTAGGAACACACCGGGATTTCCCTTCTGTTGGACGCCGGGTTTCAGGTACTGCTATTAATCCAAACCAGCGTGACATCTCTCGAGATTCTCCGCGAGAGAGTGAAAAGTCCGAGTATATCACGAGTCGTCCGTATGAGTCTCGCCCGGCATCTCCACCTCCACAGATCCCTGCGTTTGGCTCTATCTACAGTCCGCCCAGTGTTCGCCCTAACGCCTGGGGGTCATCTTCCCCAACTAAACCGATCATGCAGCAATCTACTGTCCCAATTGCACCTCAAGGACCCGCCAAATCTAAGCCGGCCGCACCACAGGCTAATCCTCCAAGCGCGCTTCAAGGGTTTAAAGCAGTGCCGACTGGGCCTAAGGGGGCTTACCCTCCGACTGGGCCTAGGTCAGAGCGTGTGGCAGAAAAACGAGGCGGAGTCGATAGCAAAGAATCTATTCCCGAGGCGAAGGAAGAAGGGAAGGATAAGGATTTCAAATCGGTCCATCGAGCTGCAACTTCGCCCACACAATCTCCCTCTAAACCCTTAACTAATGTGTGGATAAATCCCGACAAGCCCTTGGTGCATCTTGCCGCTTCAATGGCTTCCCCGCCTTTGGCAAAACCTTGGGTACCACCACAGCAGCCCCAAGCGACTCCTTCCCGTCCAGGGTCATCTTCCTCTACTGCAAACCGACCGCTGGTGAGCAACAATGCCCCAACTGCTTCAGGTCGAGCCGGGTCACCTATCGGACATTTAACCCACCCCCCTCAAGGGCCTTCTTCCAGGCCGATTGATACCAACATGTCACTACCCATACCCACAGGACCAAAGGCGTTGGTAGCAAGAGGCAGAGGTACACTCTGGCGAGGGTCTATTCCACCGACATTTCCAAGCAGAGGGGGGCCGTCGGTGCCTGCCAAGAGAACTTATACTGGTGACGAGAAAGAACGACCTATTAGCGCCGGTAGAGGGAGCTCCAGGCACGGTGGCCATCCCATGTCGGGCGCCAGCGACGGAGACAACGGTACTAGGCAACTGTCTAATCCCGAGGCGAAGGCCCCGATAGACATCAAGAACAGACAAGTCGGAGATAAGGCCGAAAAGCCGAAAGCAGAGCTGGAAGACATAGAAATGGTTGATGCCCCTCACACGGAGGATAATAACTCGAAACCAGAAAAGCCATCCGAGCCGGGTCATCGTCTTGACCTTCCTCCAGACAGGATGGACATTGATTTTGAAGATGACGTTCATATGGACGTTGACGACTTCAAAGCCAATGACGAGCATCACGAAATGGTCATATCTGAGCTGGAAGCTAAGCTGCGTCAGCTTAGTTCGGAGAAGGAATCGCTCTACAGGGAGATACTCGAAAAACAACAGTTTCTAGATGGTGAGGGAATAGACATGCCTGATGAGTCACCTCCACCGAGTGCTTTGCCCGCAATGACGCGCCAGAGAGAACACGATTCCCCATCCCCTGAGGAAGAAGAGTCTACAGACTCTGCGGTATCATCTACTGTTGAAGAAGACGTGCTCCAAGACTTGCCCATGAATAGGGTGAAAACTCCCTCTATAGAGAAACTGCCTTTCCTCAATTCAGACCCTGGCGTTGCGCTTTCCGAGATTGAAGTCTTCCAGGAGAATTTATATAATCACCAGGCCATCGGCAAACTAGTCGTCGGGCAAATCAAACAACAGCGGAAGAATGCGGCTATGAAGCATGAGGATCTAAGAAAGACGTACGCAGAGCTATACAAGCCTTGGAGACTCCGTGTGGATGAACTCGATGAAGAAAAGAGAAAATCAACTATTCACAGAGACCCATCCGTGGCTGCGCCCGATGCTCAGGACGACGTTCATCACGCTCCTATAATTGAAGGGCGACGTGGAGGCAAGTTTAGCAGCGCATTTGAATATGAACAAGTCCTGAAAGAGTCGGCGGCTGTAGCCAGGGAATTAAAGGAAAAGGCCGAACGGGAGGAAAAGGCAAGAGCAGATACAGCTAAAGAAGCAGTTTTGCCGGCCATGTTCGATGAAGCGGAGAAACAGGCCAGCTTTTTCAAAGATACAAGTTGCTACATTAGACCTGAGGCTGTTCTCGAGACTTTCAGATATTATCCTCCTGATGATGACTTCACGCCTGACGAGCAAAAGGCGTTCGAAGATGCCTTTTTTGAATTTCCAAAGAAGTGGGGAAGGATTGCTGAGAACTTACTAAATCGCGACTATAGGGACTGCATTCAGCATTACTACCAAACGAAACAAAAGGAGAAGTACAAGCAGAAGCTGAGTAGGAGGAGACCTGGCAGAAGGAAGAAGAGAGATGCTCATGCGCAGCCCAAGTCAAATGCTCTCATGTCCGATCTAGGTACGCGTCCTGAGGTCTACGACGGCGAAGAATTCGGTGATCGCCCGGCTGCCACGACAGACACTGGGCGTCCGAGGAGAGCAGCAGCACCAGTTTTTGGTGGAGACGGTGCAAACGACTCCGAACCCGCGACACCCGCACCGACGCCTGGTAGGAAAACTACGGCTAATGCGAGCTCTGAAGAAGCCGGGGATCCGCCAACAGAGAAGTCAGGCAAGCGGGGCCGTACTGCCATCGCGAAGGAAAAGGGTCAGAGAAAGGCAAGAAATACGCTACTCGCAGCAGGTCCTAGTCCATCCCCTCAGAAAGCGGGGAAGGAAAGGGAAAGGGACAAGGAGCCAAAATTAGAAGATGAGCAAAAGCTGAAGGACCTGGAGGGCGCACAGTTGTTGGCAGATTTGAAAGCCGGATTCGACGATCACCAGCCTTTCCTTGAAGATCCCAATCAAATTATGCAATCTACACCGCAATTCAACAATCCTCAGCAGCAACCGGGGCAGCAACAATATATGGCAAACCAGAAACCGGTCGCTCAAACCTCAAGTTATTGGTCAGTCCCTGAGACTCAAGATTTTCCAAAACTTCTTGCGCACTTCGGGACCAATTGGCCGGAAATTGCGAACTACATGACTTCTAAGACACACATTATGGTAAGTCCCATGCTACTAGTTCACCCCGTTGTGATTCTTTTTTCATCTAACTTTCCTTGACACCAGGTCAAGAATTACTTCCAGCGCGAAGTAGAGAAGGGCAAAGTTGAATGGGACGAACTTGCCAGACGCGCGGATGAAAAGAATAAACGGGGGGAAAACAGAGGACCTCCTCCTCAACCTACCCAACAACCCAAGAGACACCAATCATCACATCGCGCTTTGGCTCCTAATTCTAGCATGATGGATTTGGATGAAGGAATAACACGGCAGCAACCAGCAACAGCCATGTCAACTCCCGCACCGCAAAACCATTTCAACAGGTTCTCCACTGTTACTCGTGCTGACTCTCCTCTGCCACCACAGGCCGCACAGCCGAGCATTCTGCATCCTCAGCCCTCATCCCAACAGCTAAGAGCTCCTCACCAAGGCCAGGGACCACGTACCGGGTTCTTTTCTGATAACGCCCGACCAGTTCCTCCGGCACAGCCTCTGCCGCCGCCTCCTCAACAGCAGCAGTTGCCTGTGCAGCCTCCTCTCCCAATGCGGCCGCCGCCACACCTCCAGCAATCAGACCAGCATATACAGCAGCAGACACAGCAGACACAGCAGCAGTCTAGGCAGGGACAACCGGGACTAGCACAGTCAGTCCAAGTACAGCAGACCCAGCAGGCTCAGCAGGCTCAGCAGGCTCAGCAGGCTCAGCAGGCCCAGCAGGCCCAGCAGGCCCAGCAGGCCCAGCAGGCCCAACAGGCCCAGCAGGCTCAGCAGGCTCAGCAGGCTCAGCAGGCCCAGCAAGCCCAGCAAGCCCAGCAAGCCCAGCAAGCCCAACAAGCCCAGCAAGCCCAACAAGCCCAACAAGCCCAACAAGCCCAGCAAGCCCAGCAAGCCCAGCAAGCCCAGCAAGCCCAACAAGCCCAGCAAGTAAAGCCGGTACAGCAGGCTCTGCCAACACAACAACCTATACAGCAACCTGTACAGCAAGCCCAGCAGGCGCAACAAACTCAGTCTGCACAAGTACAACTCCTGCTGCAGCAACAGCAGCTGCAGAGTCACGTACAGCTACAGGCTCAGGCACAGGCACGGCAACAGGCACAGGCACGGCAACAGGCACAGGCACGGCAACAGGCACAGGCGCAGGCGCAGGCACAGGTACAGACACAGGCACAGGCACAGGCACAGGCACAGGCGCAGGCACAGGAACAGGAACAGGCACAGGCACAGGCACAGGCACAGTCACAGGCACAGGCTCAGGTCCAGGCTCAGGTCCAGGCTCAGGTTCATGCTCATGCTCAGGCTCAGCAGAGGTTACGAGGGCTGCAAGCACCACAAGGTCCGATACAGCTAGTGCAGGTACAACAAGCTCCATCGACACACCAAGTGCAGCCAGGGCAGCCCGGGCAACATCTACAACTGGCACCAGCGCTGCAAGGAGTTTCTCAACCCCAATTCCCGCCCAAACAATACCAGCCAACAATCCCCCTGCAATCTAGGCCTACCGCCACTGAGACGCCAACCAGCGAGGCCAGGCACCAGCAGACGCAGCATAATCCACAGCCCCAAGCTCAACACCTTAGTCGGCCTATCGTGGATACCTCTCGGCCGGCGACTCTTTCCTCACCTGCGCCCTCTCCAACTCTGCCTCGTGCCCCAGCGGCAACTTCTCCCTTGCGAGAGGAGTCCCGACCAGCATCAATTCCGCCTCGGGGTGTTAGCTCAGGATTACCAGCAAAAGAGACTAAAAAGTTCAATATAAGTGACCTATTAAACAAGACACCAGAAGAGCCGCGTCCAAGGAAGCCCCCACGATTCAGTGATCACCTCACTTCGGCGCAGACACCTCCACCTCAGTCTCCACAACCCCAGCCGTACCACCCTTCACCAGTGCCAGGTCCGCGGAGGCCCGTTTGGGATGCCTCCGCGGACCACCAGCCCAACCCGCCGTTTCGCGTCGGCTCTAATCCACCCCGCGCGCCGACTTCTGCCCCCGCGAACCCGCCGTCACTAGCTTACACCCAAGCACGCGGCTACGCTGCGACAGGTAACGCTTCTCAACAACAACAACCAATTTTTGGTCAACCTACTCCGCCCCACCCCCAGCCACCCCTCGGCCGAAACTCCCCCCAGCAGTTTTCCACGCATTCCCGCGGTCATTCATTCGGAAACTCTCAGCAGCCGTCCATACTTGGCGTGAATCAGCAGACCAATATGTCACCTCAGCAACAAGCCCCACCGATGCAATCCCAGCAGCCAGCCCAGCAGCAGCAACAGCCGCAGGGTCATCAGTATTCACCGCAAGGACCGCCATCGCAGCAGATGCATTACTCTTCAAATCAACAGCAGCTGCACCTGCAGCAGCAACGCCTACTACATCAAGATCAGCGCCAGCAGCAACAAGAACAACGCCAGCCGCAAATGGTATTCTCAAATGCACATGGCCAGCAACAGTTACACCCACAGCAACAACAGCCAATAGCGCCTCCAAAGCCAAGGTATGCGCCGCTGCAGCATTCGTCGATTCAACCACAACATCAGCAGGCTCAACCACAGCACCACGTACAAGGCCAAGAACAGGGTCATTCAGGACAGCAGCCCCCAAGAACATTCACTCCACCGCACCCTAATTCCCACCCTCAGCAGTGGAATATGACGCACCATTCTCCGCACCCTTCGCACCCTTCGCATCATCCGCAGTACGACAGAAGGTATGAAGGACAGCATGAGCGCAGATGAATTAAGACTGACATCTTGAATTGCATATGGAGATGGCAGCTCTACTGATTATTTTTTCTTTTTTTCAAGCATTCGGATCTTGGGGATCCAAGTTGATACTCCAATCAGCTCGAGGGAGTGACAATAGGGGGGATCAGCTCCGAAGCCTTGGCCCTGGATTTTCTAGGAACTATAAGTCTCAACATGAGTATCTGGGGAGTTTTTACTCTTATGCAAGTAGCATAGACCTTTCTGCGCAATACATACTTCCTTTCCCATCCCTCCTCTCACAAATAGGGCAAACAGGACTTCTGATGTTCATCCATTTTCCTTTGCACCTTCGATGTATCTTTGATCCTTCCCCGGACAAAGTCGCCAGCATTAGCCCTTATTTTCTTTTTTTTTGCCCTTCCACTAGACCAACGACTAGAAATTCCAAAAGGGGAGGCAAAAAGTGAAAGCGCTAGGGAACTTTCGCATCGGCGTCGTATTCTCGTCTTTTTGTCTCCACTCGAACGCTGATGAGATACCTTTTTTACTATGCACTCACGACAACGAGGTGAGACGAAGAGACTGTAATTTTAGCTTTACGGGTATGAGGTGAGGTGAGCATAGTTCAATGGAAATGAATAAAGGTTTTTTGTCTAAAAAAAGAGGCATGTGATATTTGGCGCGTAGAAACTTGGAGATTGCAGCGGGTGTCTTTTGGGTGCAAGTACGTAGGTACCTCTCTATGTATGTACAGTACCCCGACAAAAGTCTTTGCGAAATGACCATTTTACACTAAAACTAACCATCTGTGGCACCTAGCAACATCACCACAATGAGCGCAAAAATTCTACAAACAACCCTTGCCATAGATATTCAGTAAATCTTACTTGCTTTAAATTTTGGTAGCTTTTAAAGCAATGTTAGTTGGGCTGCACTATGTTGAATTCAAGAGAGGTGATCTTAGTATATTCTTAGCGACTTTTTACTGCAAAAAAACGATCTGGTGAAAATAAGTCAACTTTATCTTACAATTTTTCATGAATCTTGCATTGAAAGATTCTGAGAATTTAATATGTTTTAAACTTACAAATGGCCAGTGTCTACAAATTTTTTTAGAATTTTTGGTGGTGGCGGCAAGTTGTTCTTGAGGGTCAGAAACGGCTAATTTTGGTGTAAAATGGTCATTTCGCGAAGACTTTTTGTCGGGGTACTGTATGTACCTTGGCAAAGCCAAGTCGAGATAACAAGCAACCGCCGACTAACTTGCCTGCGGAAGAGCTAAGAAAATAGTTTGAAACCTCCCGCGAGCTTGGAGCTACAGTTTTTTTTCTTAAACATCGAGTTATTTAAAAACCTACACAAAGCGACCGCCGCGGAAATACAAAAAGGGCGTATCTGGGAGGCCTCCCGAGGTGCAGTCATCACGATACCGCCACCAAATATCACACACACACACACACACATAATGTAGGGATCTTAGGACGCTGAAACCCGTATATCCCTAAGGCAGTATGGAAAAAAAAACAGTCATTTTTATTTTTATTTCATAATTCCGACTTTGTGGGGGGGGGGGGTTGTGTGTTTGCCTGGCAAGTCAGCTCCGCAGGGGCACGGATAGGTATGAGAGACGCGAGGGCCTCCGAGTGAAACCACCAACTCCCCTCCCGGGGTGCCTTGCGGGGGCGGGGCTTAAGCGACGTGTGAGTAATCGGGGGACTCGTCTTCAGCTTGTTTCCGCGCGCGAGGGTTGGGAGTGGTGATTGCCGGTCAGGGCGCTCTGGGGGTTGGGGTTTCTCGAGCGGTACGGGGTACGGGATTCTCGGGCGGGGGATCAACCGCGGTTGTTGCGCCGGTCCACCACCACCACCACCGCCTCTAGGTAAGCGTTCAGGTAGGAGGGGTTTATGGGGTTTGGAGCAAGGGCGCTGTTCTATCGGGTCTATCGCATGTGTGTAGATGGATGTGCGATAGATTGGATCGCGCGCGCACGTATCCTCACCCTCCCCTCTCGGGGCTCCCGCCAAAACCCGCAAAGCCAGACGGCCGAGCCGACCGGGAGCCGTTTGCAGCCTACATGTCTGTACGTACGGTTGTATCTCGATCGATTTCGGCTTACGCGGGCTGTGGTGGAGGGTTGCGGGTGGTGGTGGCTGATTAACCAGGATTGATACACATCACCTCGCTTAGTGAGAGGGGACCCCCCACCTGTACCGTTCCGATGCGAAAAGGGCGAGAGCTGAAAGCGGCGGCGGGCCTCCAGACGTTAAGTCTCGTCGTAGACCCCGGAGTGGAGGTGGCGGGGAGAGGTTCTTTTCGTCTGAGTCATGAACGGGTGTGTGGGAGTGTGCGGAGCGAGGATTGGACGGAGAGAGTGAATGAATTGTTGCCTGCTGGTGCTCGGGAGGGTTTTTTTTTATTTTTATACTTTCATTGAGCCGCATTCTGTTTTTTTGGGGGGGTGGTCAACGGGCGCGTGTGTGACGCAAGATCTTGGTAGATTTTTTTACGGGATGTTTCTGGTTTATCTTTTTTTTTTTGGGGTGTGGGTTTGGGGCGGTTTGGGTTCTTTGAGGCTAATCAGGCAAGCCGTGTGACAGGGCTGTTGGCTGGTGCATGTATGTCAGAGATGCATGAAGATTTTGTTGAGTGGTGCTGGTTGAATGGTGATGATCGTGCGCTGTGCACCCGTCTTATAGAAAATATGCCTTGCCTTGTGTGAGTTGGTGGTGTGCACGCCTGACTTGGCTGTGCCGCCATCTCGTCCGTTGTCTCGTCCGTTACCGCAGTCCTCCTCCCTCATATTTAGACGCGCCTTTCGGATCTTCTTTCTCGTTTCCACTTTTCGTCTTCCTGCCGAAGTGGATATATGCCAACGCCCTTGTTCCAGTCTTCGGGAGTCACTCTTCGTGTCGTTGCCTCCTGTGTGACTCTCTTTGTGCTTGGAGAGCGAAGAGAGTTTTGGGGTTTGATGTTCAGAACGCCCGGATCAGTCATCGGCGATCACGCACTCCGAAACGGGTGACAACTCTCGCGCTTATTTCTGCCGATTTCACTAGCAAACGAGCGGTCAGTGGTTCTAAAGAGCTCCTAACCCAACCATCCTGTGCCTCGAAATCCAGCAACCAAAATTTCACCAGATCCCCTTTTTGCTGAAAAAAAAGTTGTTTCATATACTTAGAATACCTAGAGCCTTATAGAAATCCCATTTTGCTTCAGGATGGATGTCGCTTCTTCCGTCAATATCGAGCCTCCGCACACGTTATCTCCAGTCTTTGGACCTCATTCGTCGCATTCACAACCTCGCATGTCGAGCCCGATACCTTCGCAGCCTCCGCAGTCACCAACTCACCCTACGTCACCACCACCACCGGTGGCCGAGATGGATTTGAGCTCTTCGGCTGCAGCTCCACCTCCGCCTGTGGAGGCTCAGGATAACCAAGATTCTCAGATGGAAAATGCCGAGAGTTCGCATGTAGAAAGCTTGCCCAACGGCCATGTGCCGTTTCCCGCAGCTTCCGAAGCTTTCACCGACGGCTCTGTGCATCAGGACGGTGAGGCTATGGATACAACGCCTGACCATTCGCAAGAATCGCCTCCAGCAAACGGTGTTCCCGTACCACCTCAGGCTGCAAACTTGGAATCCGCCACTCAACCAGGCTCAACTCTAGATTTTACATCTGCCTCCGCCGAACTCCCAGACATAATACCAAACGGCGACGCAGCGGATGCTGGCGAGCCAATGGACACCACAAATAATGACCAGACCCCGAATTCTTCAGAACCGACCATTCCCAATATACCAAACCCTGGGATTCCCCAAGAACCGGCCTCATACTCATCGCCACCGCCATTACCGCTCGGCACAGACTTGATTGCAATCACTCCCGGTGGTGAGACCGTAGTAGTGGGGGAACGGCCTCCAGGCATCCCGCCTCACCCTCCTGCGCCACCAAATGACGATGATACATCCTCCTCTTCGGATGACGGTGACCGTGAAGAGCGCTTAGAGAGGGTCGAAGATACATCTGTGCCCGGAGAGGACGAGATGAAGGAGATCGAAGAGGCTGGACCTGAGCAGAATGCTCTTGATCGTGAGTTGTTTTTTTTTTTTTTTTTTTTGGTTTCATCCACCTGCCTCAACTTGTTAATGCTAGCGCGGAAACTAACGAGAATGGATTACCAGATGACCATTGGCAAACGAAATTCTTCCCTGACCTCGATGACCCTGAATATATCCCCGGTGAAACAGGACGCATCGACTGGGTCGTGACTAACGTCAACGGTACATGGGAGAAACCCAATAATGAAACCATTATGAGGTCGCCTCCAGTCCGCGTTGGGGGGTTTGATTGGAACATCAAGTACTACCCCAAGGGCAATGGGACAGATCAGATCAGCATCTATATTGAGTGCTCAAAGCCGAAACCCGGGGCTCCCGCTGCTGTACAAGGGCCCAAGGAGAATGCGAGCGGAAACCCTCCCGTGACGGCTTCTGCTCCTGCACCGGCAGGAATAACCTCCTCCGAATCTATGGAGGTCGAAAGCTCGGATGCCTCAAACGCTCAGCCAACTCCTGTTCCAACCAGTAACGATACCTCTAATCCTCCTAATCCACCACCATCTACAGAAGAAGCGGAAGAGGGCCATGAGGATAAGTCTTGGTCCATGGCAGCGCAATTTGGTGTTGTACTGTACAGCCCGAATGAGCCGCGTGTGCAATACAACCATGGTAACCAACATCGATTTGATCCTCACGCTCCGGATTGGGGATGGACGCGCTTTCACGGCCCGCATAACGAGATCCATATCCGCCAGAGAGGGCAACGGCAGGCACTTTTACGGAATGACACACTTGCTTTCACGGCCTACGTTCGAGTGGTTCATGATGAGACTGGTGGGCTCTGGGCGTACCAAAACAACCCTTGGGACAGTCTGGAAAAGACAGGCTTGAGAGGACTAGGATCTGAGGGCCCGGGAAGGGCATATCTTGTCGCTGGGCTGTCAAGTTGGTCACTCTTGGCGCCATTCAGGGAGGTCATCTATAAGAGTCATCTACCGGATCCTGTCAAGGAGCCTCGTGCAAGGCCTAAGCCCTTAATCACTGCGATGCAACGCTTGCTGTACAGGCTTTCAGCTCAACGACACCCCGCAACGTCTCCAGTCACGCTAGGGACTTTCATCTCAGCCTTTCAGTGGTACGGTCTCGAGCTGACGACGAAGTTTGATGTCGTTGAGTTCTGGGAGATCTTGCGTCGGAAGCTGGATCAAGAACTCAAGGGTACTGAGATGGAAGGCAAGCTGGGTGATTTATTTGACGGTCTGGTCGAGCGGCAGATCAAGGATGGCGAAGACGGAATGGTTACCGATACCATTAGGGAGCCTCTGTCCGTAGGGAAAGCGCCCAGCTTCCGTCTCCCTATTGAGGGAGTCAAGAGCGTACAGGAGGCGCTTGGGAAGGCTCTTGATGGTGACGGGAAGGCGGGCAAGGCGACACTGTTAAGGTTACCTAAGGTTATGCAAGTGGAGCTTCAGCGTCAAAAGTTTGACAAGGCTACACGCCGGTGGACAAAGATCGTCGACGAAATGAAGATTGACGAATTCGTTGATTTGAAGCCCTGGGCTGGTGAGCAGGAGGGGGTATCTGGCTATACACTCTACGGCTTCATCGTACACAATGAAGGGCTTGAATCGAGCCTGTATTACCCTGTTATCCGGCCTGGTGGTCCAGGTACAAAGTGGTTCACGTACCTGGATGAGAAGGAGGATAGCAAAGTGATCTGCTTAACTCGGAAACAAGCTATCGAGTTGCATCAGGGAGTACCATCGGGCAAGAAGGCGGGAGGGACAGAACCGGTTGCCTACATTCTCATGTACGTCAGGAACGATGTCGTTGGTGAGGTTCTGAAGGGGATCCCAGAGGTTGGGGAGCCTGCAAGCTGGATCCGTAAGTGGTTCTTTCCATCTCCTCGTATTGGCGCGCATTTCTCACATTTACTTTCTCTCGCAGAGCGGGAAATTGAGTCAGAGGGCCTTACCGGAGATGCGAAGGACAAGCAACGGGAGGAGCAGAAAAAGGACCTGGAGCAGAACAGCCTCTCGTTACAAATATTTCACTCAGCAATGTTGAAAAGTCACGCTGGATTGGGCGTTGTAGACCCGTACGATGTTGAAGAGCGGACGGAGAATCCAGACTCCACTAGTGTCCTCTACATTGATATCTCCGACAAGCTGTCAACGATTAGGGACCTCCTGAAAGAGATTGCTGAAAAGATTGGAGGCATTGAGGATCTGAGGCAGTGTAGGCTCTGGAGCTTTGAAGCGAGCTCAGATTCAGTGTTCCGACCATTGTATATGATACAAGACACTCCTGATCAGCTACCACTGAAGACTATGAGGACTCATTGGCCGCAGATGCGGTTTTGGTTCGAGGTTGTTCCATTGGGTAAGCGGAGGCTTTTGTCTACTAGTGAGCCTTTTGGCTAATCTCTTCCTACAGTTAATCTCCCCCCTCTTCCGCCTCCCCCGCCGCCGCCAGCCTCAATCGATCTCCCTCCACCTCAAGTGCCGAGTCAGAGCGCCGATGCTGCACTGTCCCCTCCAGCTGCTAACCAAGATTCACCAGCCCCAACTACCACTGAGGGGCAGGCTCGCTCGCAAGAAGCAGAGTCAGCGGCTGAAGCATCGACCGATAGCCAAGCTTCTGAGTCTAGTTGGAACACTGTTACTCCGGCTACAAACATTGGAGATCCTATGGAGAACGCTGCGGACGCAATGCAAACGGACGAGACACCCGCAGTGACCCAGAATCCCGCGGCGGACCCAGAAGTTCCTCCGTCTGACCGGATGGACGCAGAGCAGAGCACCCCTGAAGCCCAGACATCTGCAGAGCCTACTGCTGAGGCAGCATCTGCACCAACACCAGTACCGAGCGGTGTACCAGAACC
This sequence comes from Glutinoglossum americanum, assembly GCA_020080175.1. Taxonomy (NCBI): domain Eukaryota; kingdom Fungi; phylum Ascomycota; class Geoglossomycetes; order Geoglossales; family Geoglossaceae; genus Glutinoglossum; species Glutinoglossum americanum. The sequence continues at coordinate 4,012 of JAGHQL010000050.1, read as the reverse complement.
TCCCGCGTGGTCGGAGAGCGCGCCTCCTCCACTGCCCCCACCAGCCGATACAGTGATGGGAGGTATTCTAGACGGCGAGTCCTCCATAGCTCCGCCACCGCCACCGCCTCCTGCGTGGGAAATGCCACCGCTTCCGGTTCCTGTTGGCAACGCGGTTATGCCTACACCATCACTACTACCTCCGCTGCTTATGACGAGCATCTATTTCTTCCTGAAACGGTTTGACGTAGAAAAACAAATGCTCATTGGACTGGGCGGCTACTATGCTAAACTTACCGATAAGGTTGACAATGTGGTTCGTAAGTGCCTGGAGCTGCCTCAGGACAAGAAATTCTTGCTTTGGGAGGAAGTTAGCCTGAACCATGTGAAGCCGTTGAATCTTGGTAGGTCGTTTGACCACGAGAAGCTTTTCAATGGGACCATCATGATCATTCAAGATAGTATCAGTGAGAAAGAGTATGAAATCTACACAATCAGAGTCAAGGTGATTTGCTGACAGAGATTCTAGGACTGCGGCTATTGAAGGGAATGGGGATTTCTCCACCGTCCCGAGCTACATCAAATTCCTGCTCGACCGCGTCAACCGTCCCGAAACTCTTGCTGGTTTCGTCACCCGTAGCTACTTTTCCGGCGAGCAGTTTTCAGGCCACTGCAAGAACGGCCGTAAGCACGGCCCCGGTACCTTTACCTACACTAATGGTGACACGTATGAGGGGCATTTTGTTGCCGATTATCGCCAGGGCAAAGGCACCATGACTTTCCAGAACCGAGACACGTACACAGGCGACTGGAAGAATGACGTCATGGATGGCGAAGGCAAATTCGTCTTCCATAAGACCGGCAATGTGTACACTGGCGGCTTCCGCGCAGGGAGGAGGCATGGTCGTGGCACAATGGAGTACCTAGTCGCAGACGAGGAACAGAATCTGTGCCAGATCTGTTACGAGGGTGAGATGGACAGCCTGTTTTACGACTGTGGTCACGTCTGCGCATGCGTGGAGTGCGCGAAGCAGTTGGAGAACTGTCCGGTGTGTAGGAAGGCGATCGTTAGTGTGGTCAAGATTTATCGGACGCTGTGATCTCCTAAGACTAGGGGGGACTTTTTTTCGCCAGAATGGGTTTCTGACTGGTCTCTCCTCAACCCATCTTCCAAACCACTAGAGCAAACCCACCACTTCTGCAAGCATTTCCCCCGTTTCGTTCGTAAATTACCCTTCTTATAAATGCATAACAGCCCGGTGTTTTTTATATATATAACGGATATAAGTTCCTTTCACCCTTCTCTTTCCCTCCGCCCAACTTACATTGTCTTTTTCTCTTAACGGTAGGCAGGCAGGTAGGTAGTTTAGCCTTTTTTTTTTTTCTCATGATGATGATGGAAACCTTTTCCTTTTCTATTTGCGTGCTTTGGTTTTCCTCTCTTTTTCTTTGAAGGAAAAGAGGAAGCAAAAGGGAGAGAAGGGGGGAGATGGGGAAGGAAGAGAGGAAATTTGAGGTTGCGGCGTCTTCTTCGAGGGATTGGAGAAGATTTTGTAATTAACAGGACAGGGACAGGTTAGTGGTTTGATGCTGGTTGAATGAGGCTTGATACAGCTTTTGAAAGTTTTTATTCTGAAAAATTGAAACTTTGTGTCCGTGCCGGTTATTGTATACAGAGCCAAAAAAAAAAAAAAATCACTCCCTCTTAACGTCTATTATCCCACGCCCTCCCTCCCCCTCCTCCCTTCCCATACTTCCCTTTCCCCTTCCCCACACCGCCACTACCATTGCCACCACCAACCCCAGCCCTCCCCTCCCAGGGATCCTCAACCGCCAACTCCTCATTCTTCCTCTTCCAGTCTAGATCCTTACCCAGACGATCCTTAGCGAACGTCAGGGAGTGAGAGAGCCACGCTGTATCGTTGTCGTTGGAAGGGGATGGAGGGTTGCCGTCTGTCGCGTGCGGGTTGCAGCTGAGACAGTTTGCGAGGAAATGGAGGTCACAGAGAACCTCCTCCTCGTCATTGTCATTCTCTGCGGATTCTTTAGTACCACTACTGCTGTTGTTTGTCCGCGTGGTGGTGGTGGCGGCGGTGGCGGCGGCGGATAGAGCAGTATGGGGTCCCGCGCCCTCGAGTTTCCGTCTGAAAGCCTCGAGGGCGTGGAGGGCACGGAGGTCCTCTTTGGGGTCTTGGTGGGCGGCGCCGCGTTTCCGGGCGCGGGTGGAGGTTGGGGGGATTAGGGACGCGAGGGTGGATTTTTTGGGTGAGGGTTTTTGCGGAGGAGGGGAGGGACGTCGTTTTAAGGAGTGGGTTAGGTTGGTTATTTGGGTGAGGGTTTGGTGGAGGAGGGTTTGTGGGGGTGGAGGGGTTGGGGAGGGCGAGCGGGACCGGGGGGAGGAGCGAGGGGGTGGGATTTGTTGGTTTTGTTGTTGGGGTCGGGACTGGAGGGGGTAGGGAGGAGAAGGTTTTGTAGTTGTGGTTGTGGTTGTTGCTTCCGTCGCTGGAGGACGCGGCGCGGGGATATCGCCTTCCCCCCCATTCTCCAGGGTGGGCTCCGGGCCGGCGCTGACGAGTTTCGTGTTGAACTTTGCCTTCTTCGTAATAACAGCCTCTCCACCGTCCTCTCCTTCGTCTGCGCCAAAACTCAACAACGCCTTTCCGCTCTTCCTCTTCGCCTTTCTCCTCCCTATTTCTTTCTTTACCTCCGTGTCATCCCCACGCACCGCTCTTCGCTCCCCCACTGCTACATCTTCGAAGGGATTTACTAAGATCTCTGTGCTTAGGATTTTCGTTGGGTAGAGTGGTCTTTCTGTCCCTTCTACTAGCTCCGCTTCAGACATCTTCATGAGGTTGTATATCGTATCCCCCACCACCCTGCCAAACATCGTGTTTTTCCCAGTCAATTCCTCCGTCTTCCCTAGCGACAGGAAAAATTGACTCCCGTTATCGTCCTTCCGCCCGCCATTTGCCATGCCCAATAACCCACGTCTGTTGAACTTTAGCCGGCTGTGAAATTCGTCCGTGAAAACATTGTTGGCATTATCGTTGTAGATAGACTCCCCGCCCTCCCCCGTCCCAGTGGGATCTCCACCTTGGATGATGAAGCCGGGGACAAGCCGGTGGAAGATCGTGTCATTATAGTAGCCATTAAGACAGAGTTGGAGGAAGTTGCGGGACGTGAGTGGAGTTTGTTTAGCGAAGAGTTCGAGGAGGATGTCGCCGGAGGTAGTATTCAGTAGCACCTTAGCTGTGGGTGCGGGCTCGAGGTTGTAGACGGTAGACATGGTTGTGATAATACAGCATTGAGAAGTAGGGTGGGTTGGGTTTCGATATGTGGAACTGACTAATCACCCATCATCGACGCGGCTATGAAAATCCTAGCGCTGGCAAGAATTTAAACCACCCCGTTTCTGTTCAGAGGATACCTGCCTGCCTGATAAGGTAAACAAGTTAAGGAGAAGAGGGAGGGGATTACAGTTGGGAGCAAAAAACTCATCGCGTCCCGGTTCGTCTAGGAATCGAACCAGTGTCCTCGGAGGAGCATTATTTCACCACCACGCCACCAGACCTTTTTTTTGTTAAGTGGCTTCCCTACTCTTAGGTTGCATATAAACATACCCGCCAACAACGCCTTGCTCACTCACTACTCTCCCCGCTTGTCCCCGTTAAAACAGATCCGTATAGTTTTTTTTCCTATAGTTCTGGTTATTTCGATTTTGCCGGGTCGAGCTCGTGGTATTTCTGCTTAATGGGGGCGGCCGGGGCTTTTATATACAAGGGAAGAGATTGTGAATCGTTCGTTTGGACGAAGAGGAGTTGTTTGTGTCTGGTATCCCCTCGTGGGGGCCTTTTCTACCTCTTGTTTTGATTGAAATTGGGATTTATATACATCGGGTTGTTTGCGTGCTCTCAATCTCTGGGGGGGGGGGGGGGGGGGAGGGGGCTTTTTTTTGGCATAAACGAGAAGGGGGGGGGGGGGCGGGTTTTTTTAGTGGACAATAGGAGATATGGTAGTTGAGCAGATGGAATAG